>CM033469.1:367999948-368268725 GCA_019447015.1 Hymenochirus boettgeri | reverse complement strand
TTTATAAAATTTTGCCCCAACCAATCAGATCTTATTTAACATTTGAAGGATAATATCTGAATGGTTGGTGAAAAATTAGCACCAATTTTAACGATAAGAACTTGTATTGAATCTCCCTGACAGTATTTTGATTGGTACAAATGTAGCTGCATAAAATGACACTACAGTATATTGTTCATTAAAAATGTGAATTAGATCAAACACAGCTTGATTCGCGTATGGCCAGCCATACACAAAGCGAATTGTGTTTGATCTAATTCACATTTAGATTGACTGGCCATACACAAAGGGATTTGTGCTTGATCTAATTCACATTTAGATTGACTGGCCATTGTAACATCTACATGTTTAGTTAATACTGTTTCTTTAAGGAATAGAGGCAAGCTGGGAAAAAGGGGCAGTACCAGGAAGAAGCGAAGGAATAGCATGGGATGAGAAAGTGTGATGTACTGTTGCTCTTTTTGAATAAATCAAGTTCCCTCTAACATTCCAAGTGTTTTCTTGCTCTTGAACATATAACAAGGGAGACATAACAACTGGCGACGAGGATTAACCCTTTCCCTGCCACAGATCGTATATTCACGATCTGTGCAGAGAATGCTTTAACTGCCAGATCGTGTATACGATCTGTGGCTTCCCTTCACCTAAAAAAAAATTGGCCCCTGCTAGGGCGATCGGGGGGCAGCATTCAACTGCCCCCTAGCCCCCTCGATCCCCCCTCGGTTGGTCCAAATCCGAGGGGGGGATCGGGAGTTACGTACCTTTTTGCCGTGACCGTATAGGGAGATGGCTGGTCCCACGTGGAGCTTGTCCGGATCCGGAAAGGAAGACCCCGGTGACTTCGCGAGACTTCCTCCTTCACCGGGTCTTCCTTGAAAGTGGTAAGAGGCTGCCCTGGTGGTCTAGTGGAGGTACTGCAGCTTGATCTCCATTTAGATCATGCTGCTGTACCTGTATAGTAAAAGCTGTCAAGCTGCCAGCTTTACTATACATTTTGTGAATGGAACTCAAAGCCATTCACAAATAGGATTTTTTCTAAGTCTTTGCTACTTAGCGAAGAATTAGAAAAAAAATGGGGACAGAGATCAAATTTGGTGATCACTTCTGATCACCAAATTATTGATCTTTGCCAATGAATGAAAAATCACTTCCTGGAAAATGATTTCCGGGAAGTGATTTTTCCGATCGGATTTCGAATTGGAAAACGGGCATTTATGCCCGTATTCCAAGTTCGGTATCATTCCCTAAGATGATTTGATGATCATCTTTGGGAATGATCCCCCAAAAAAAGGGGAAATGACACAAAAAAAATCTTAAAGTGATACACCACACCTTTTTTTTTTTTTTACCTAAAACTATAAATTAGCAAAACGTTGTCTTCTCCAAGCTTCCCAATGTCCCCGTGATATCGGTAAAGTAAACGCGGATCATATATTTTGTGGATTTCAAGGGAAACTAAGCCTATTTTAGTAGGAAATTTTGCAGAGGTACCAAAAAAGACCGTATTGATTTTTTAGGATCAGTAAAGTG
Organism: Hymenochirus boettgeri; assembly: GCA_019447015.1. Taxonomy (NCBI): domain Eukaryota; kingdom Metazoa; phylum Chordata; class Amphibia; order Anura; family Pipidae; genus Hymenochirus; species Hymenochirus boettgeri. Next base: position 368,267,195 of record CM033469.1, on the reverse strand, counting down.
TGCAAAACTTGTGTGACTCTCCGTACTAACTGGTTTTTCCACTAAATGGGGAGTGGGGATAGGGGTGGGGGTGGGTTGTGGCATTTTTTATTTTTTCTTGTAATTGCAATTGCGCATGGATCCCATTTGAGGTAGTTGGGGCCCCGTCTCTGTTTGCACCCACCCTTATGGCAACCGTTTGATTCAGGACTGTGGGAGTTGCCGTTTAGTGGGTTTTTTACTTGCCGAGTGGGTTTAGGTAGGATTTCAACCATTGAGTCCTCTTATTTTATTTTTTCACAAAATCTCCTAAAAGCACGGAGTTTTATGGATAACAGCGCCTGGAATTCTTCATGTATATACGAAAGCATGTACCATCACCTAGCTGAAGGGTGTGTAGCTTCCAAAAATATATAGTTTGTGGGGGGTATTTCCAAGTTGATTAGGCTGTTCAAATTACAGAACACTTTGATTTTTTTCTGTAATTGGACTTGTGCATGCGTCCAATTTGAGCTAGTTGGTGGCCACGTCTCTGTGTGCACACACATATGGCATACTGTTTTATGCAGGATATGTGGGAGATTGACATTTACTGGGTTTTTTTGCTTGTCAAAGGGTTTAGGTAGGATTTCAACCCTTGAATCTCTTATTTTATTTTTCACAATACCTCGTAAAAACACGGACTTCTTTGGATCAGTGGGTCTGGAATTCTTCATGTATGTATGAAAGCATGGCATCGGAACGTAGCTGAAGGTGTGTAGATTCCAAAAATATATCGTTTGTGGGGAGAATTTCCATGTTTCGGGACTGTTTCCTTAGAAAAGATGTAAGCGTTTAAATTACAGAGCACTTTGATTCTTTCTTGTAATTGCATTTGTGCATGCGTCCCATTTGAGCTAGTTGGTGGCCACATCTCTGTGTGCATCCACGCATAGGGCATAACGTTTGATTCAGAACATGTGGGAGATTGATATTTAGTTGGGGGTTTTATTTGTGGGGGGCATTTCCAAGTTTTGGGACTGTTTGAAATTACAGAGCACTTTGATTTTTTTCTTGTAATTACACTTGTGCTGGTCCCATTTGAGCTAGTTGGTGGCCATGTCCCTGTGTACATCCACGCATATGGCATACCGTTTGATTCAGGGCATTTGGAAGATTGATAATTGACAAGTTTTTTTTTACATGACATGGAAATTTGCCATGATTTTTAACTTTGAATTGTATTTTTATAAAAATTCCTGAAAATCTGGTAAAAAAGCGAAATTTTACATGAAACTGCTCATAACCATTGGTGGTATGCATAAAAAAGAATCACACCATTGTGTAGCTGAAGATGTGTAGATTCCAAAAATATATAGTTTGGGGGGGGTATTTCTAATATAGAGGGGTGTTTAGTCTGACAAATCTGAAAAGTTGCTGTAATTGGGCCATTGTTCATTGGCTCACTTTGTGGCTAGTTGATTCCACGTTTGCGTTGTAACCATACATAGGGCATACCGTTTGATTCAGGACATTTGGGAGATTGATTTGGTAACTTTTTTTACATTACTTGGGATTTGGCATGATTTCTACTCTTGAGAGTGTTTTTTTCCAAATTTTTTAGAAAATCTGCTAAAATCGTGAACTTCACGAAGAACTGCGCCCACACATTGATGGTACGAATGAACAAACTACAGAATTTCGTAGATAAAGGTGTGTGGATTTGAGAAATATAGGTTTGTGGGGGTTGTTTGTGGGGAAAAATTGACGACTGTTCAAATTCAGATTTGGCTGAATATTTTTGCTGTTTCTGAGCCATCGTGCATTGTTTCACTTTGTGGCTTTGCCTTCCACGTCCCCGTGTGTAACCACCAATGGCATAACGTTTGATTCAGGACATGGGAGATTGATATTTAGTAACTTTTTTTTACATTCCATGAGGTTTTGGCATGATTTCTACCTTTTGAAGTTGTTTTTTGTTCATTTTTTCAGACAAATGCGAACTTCTACGAAGAATTGCGCCCACACCATTGATGGTATGAATGAACAAGCTACTGTGTTACATAGCTGAAGGTGTGTAAATTTCAGGAATATATAGTTTGTGGGGTTATTTCTAAGTTACAGGGTGTGTTTTGTGGAAAAAACTGTAGACTGTCCAAATTCGGAGTTGACTAAATATTTTCGCTGTTTCTGAGCCATCGTGCATTGTCTCACTTTGTGGCTTTTCGCTTCCACGTCCGCGTGTGAACCCACACATATGGCATAACGTTTGATTCAGGACATTTGGGAGATTGATATTAGTAACTTTTTTTTAGATTCCATGAGGTTTTGGCATGATTTCTACCTTTTGAAGTTGTTTTTTGTTCATTTTTTCAGACAAATGCGAACTTCTATGAAGAACTGCGCCCACACTATTGATGGTATGAATGAACAAACTACAGTGTTACATAGCTGAGGTGTGTAGATTTCAGGAATATATAGTTTGTGGGGGGTTATTTCTAAGTTACGGGGGTGTTTGTGGAAAAAACTGCAGACTGTCCGAATTCGGAATTGGCTAAATATTTTCGCTGTTTCTGAGCCATCGTGCATTGTCTCACTTTGTGGCTTTTCGCTTCCACGTCCGCGTGTGTACCACACATATGGCATACCGTTTGATTCAGGACATTTGGGAGATTGATATTTAGTAACTTTTTTTTAGATTCAATGAGGTTTGGCATGATTTCTACCTTTTGAAGTTGTGTTTTTGTTCATTTTTCAGACAAATGCGAAATTACGAAGAATTGCGCCCACGCCATTGATGGTATGAATGAACGAACTACAGTGTTACATAGCTGAAGGTGTGTAGATTTCAGGAAATATAGTTTGTGGGGGTTATTTCTAAGTTACGGGGGTGTTTTGTTGAAAAAACTGCAGACTGTCCAAATTCGGAGTTGGCTAAATATTTTTGCCGTTTCAGAGCCATTGTGCATTGTCTCACTTTGTGGCTTTTCGCTTCCACGTCCGCGTGTGTAACCACACATATGGCATACCGTTTGATTCAGGACTTGGGAGATTGATATAGTAACTTTTTTTTACATTCCATGGGGTTTTGGCATGATTTTACCTTTTGAATGTTGTTTGATGTTCATTTTTTTTGAAAATCTGGTAAAAGTGCAAACTTCTACGAAGAACTGCGCCCATACCATTGATGGCATGAATGAACGAGCTACAGCGTTACATAGTGAAGGTGGTAGATTTCAGGAATATATAGTTTGTGGGGGTATTTTGAGTTTGGGGGTGTTTTGTGGAAAAACTGCAGACTGTTCAAATACAAAACTGGCTAATTTTTTTTTGCTGCTACTGACATTTGGCACTGGTCACGCTCTGGGTTAGTTGGTAGCCATGTCTCTGGGTACACCCATGAATGTGGCATACCGTTTTATTCGGGAGGGGTTAGGCTTTCATATTTGAGATGCGTTTGAACTTTCCTCCACAGTTTTTAGCTGAAATTCGCATTTGATTTTGTCTCTGATTTTACAGTTGAGGAAAAAAAGGAAAATGTGAGAAAATATCTTACAATTGGACGAAGAGCTGCGTCCGGGTATCTGCATTTTGATCGAAACTAACCTCACTCATAAAATCCTGCGGGTGTGTAGTTTCTAAAAATATCTCACTTGTGGGGATATTTTAGTTAATTTGGAAGATATTCTATGTTAACTGTCAGTAGTGGTTATACATTTTAATTTGGTGTAATATTCTTGAAGGTGCAGTTTTAGTTTGGGGGGGTCTCCTGTACAGGAAAAGTTGGGTACCTACATATATCTGGTATCGTTGTACTCGGGAGTATCAGAGCTTTTAGAAACAGTGAGATTTTTGTGTGTAACCTTAAGATAACTATAAGTAAAAATGGGAAAAATCCATGAAAATTTGCAAATTTTTCATTTTTTTTACATATTTTACCCATAATTCCAGTAAAATTTCCAGAAAAGTTACAAAATTCTGTTACCATGTTAAAGTAGACTTTGTGCTGAAAAAAACAACGTATAATATTCCTGATTTACTGCAAGGTTTCCTACTGTAAAATTAGTCTAAAGCGATTGAGGGCAAAATCCTGAAAATTCTTCTGGCAGTTAACGCAAAAAAAAATGAAAATCTCCTGGCAGTGAAAGGGTTAAAGACTTTAACCCTGTGAGTACCAGCATACTTACCAGTGTGACTACCTGTACCAGTCCTCCACATACAGGACCCAGTTATACTCACTTGCCTGTCACTGTCCATCTACAGCAGACTGCACAGCTCTCATTCTACTTTCTGCACTGTTCAGTTTAACTCTATCACTGCTGCTTCAAAAGTAAAGTTAATATGGCTGAGCAACTCCACACCTTCCCCAACTTTGATTTGTCTGATACCAATAATCTTGCACAGAACTGGAAAAAATGGCTACTCCGTTTTGACAATTTCCTGGAGGCCATGGCCATCACAGAGGATAAAAGAAAGAAAGCTTTATTACTTCATTATGCTGGTTCTGCTGTTTATGACATTTACTGCACCTTACCTACAGACAGCACTACTGACTACTCAAAATGCTCTAAAGCACTAACTGAATATTTTAATCCTAAGCAAAACATCAGATATGAAAGATACAAGTTCAGAATTGCTAAACAACTACCCCAGGAGACCATGGACTCCTTTGTCACCCGTTTAAGACAATTAGCACAAAGCTGCAATTTTGCTGATGTTGATGATGAAATCACATCACAAATCATTGTATCCTGCACATCATCTAAGCTACGGCGCAAAGCTTTACAAGCAGATTGTTGCTTGCAGGATCTTCTACACATGGCACGGTCCCTGGAAATTTCTGAGACTCAAGCTGCTGCCATAGAGGAGGGCACTGATGCACAGGTGTGCAATCTTGTGCACACTAAACGCAAAACTACAGGCACTGACTGCTCAAAGATGTGCTACAGATGTGGCAAACATTTCCCTCATAATGGTGACTGTCCTGCTCTAGGACGTAAATGTACTAATTGTGGAAAACTGAATCATTTTGCAATTGTATGTAAATCTGCTCCTAAGTCATCCCTACGCACATCAGATACACTGAGCTCAGCACAAGTCAAATACATTCAGCCAAATTCTGGAGATGAGTCACCTACTGTTTGCAGTGACTATGTGTTTATTACATCCACTGCACAAACTGTACATTCCCCCATCATCACAATATCTCTCCTTAACACTGCAGTTGCTTTTACTATTGACACAGGAGCCTCTGTGAACATTATAGACATGTGTACATATTGCCAACTGAATACTAAACCTGCTTTGATACCTGTACAAACCAAAATTTTTCCTTATGGCTCTCAAACTCCTTTGCCGACAATAGGTAAATTTGATTCAGATATTTACTACAAAGATAAAACCTATACTACAACTTTCTTTGTACTACAAGGCTCTGGGGGTTGCCTTCTCAGCTATCACACAGCTTTAACTCTTGGACTCATCAATATAGTTCACACTGTAGCTAACCCAACAGTCTCTGATGTACAAGCACTAGTTGACAAGTACTCCAATCTTTTTGTGGGCCTTGGTAAACTAAAGAATTTTCAAATTCACCTTCACATTGATGAAGACATTCGTCCAATTTCACAGCCACACAGACAAATTCCTTTTCACTTGAGGAAGCAAATTGAAGACGAACTAAAGTCTTTAGAGGAACAAGACATCATTGAAACTGTTTCAGGCCCCACTCCATGGGTTTCTCCCATAGTGGCTGTACCTAAACCCAAAGATCCAAACAAAATAAGAATTTGTGTAGACATGCGTCTTCCAAACACTGCTATACAGAGAGAGAGACACCTCTCTCCAACTCTCAGTGATGTTATTCATCTCCTAAATGGAGCCACCGTGTTCTCTAAACTGGATCTCAATAAGGGTTATCACCAACTGGAACTTAGTCCAGAATCCAGATACATAACTACATTTTCCACACATGTTGGTCTGCGAAGATACAAACGACTAACGTTTGGTGTTTGCTCGGCTGCTGAGATTTTTCAAGAAGCAATAAGAAACATTATTCAACATATTCCTAATGCACTCAATTACAGTGATGACATACTAGTTTTTGGAAAAACACAGAATGACCACAACTCTGCCCTACACGCAGTATTTGAGTGCTTATCATCCCAAGGACTTACACTCAACAAAGACAAATGTGAATTCAACAAATCTACCTTGGAATTCTATGGCCACATATTTTCTGCTGCTGGGATGCAACCTGATCCTAAAAAAGTACAGGCAATAAAATCAACTACAATCCCAAATGATGTTAATGAAGTTCGCTCTTTTCTTGGCATGGCCAGTTACTGCGCTAGGTACATCAAGGACTTCTCCACTATCAGTGCACCTTTGCGAGACCTCACCAAACAAGGATGTGCATTTCAATGGTCATCAGCATGCCAAAAATCATTTGAGACAATCAAAACAGAACTTAATTCTGCCACTATCATGGCTTATTTTGATCCTGCGCTAAGAACTGAACTAATTGTGGATGCCAGTCCAGTTGGACTCGGAGCTATTCTTGTCCAATATAAACCAGAAAACCCATACCCACAAGCTATTTCTTATGCAAGCAGAAGTCTGACAGTTACAGAAAAGAAATATTCTCAGCCAGAAAAAGAAAGTCTAGCAGTTGTCTGGGGATGTGAACACTTCCACTTATTTTTATATGGAGCACCATTTACAATTGTTACTGATCATTTGGCTCTTATTACCATATTTGGAAATCCAAGAGCAAAAATGCCTGCTCGAATCGAAAGGTGGGGTTTACGACTACAAGGATATAACTACAAAATAATTCATCGTCCAGGAAAATATAACAATCCTGCTGATTACATTTCACGACATCCCACTACTTCAGATGAGGCCACAAAGTCTATTGCAGAAGAATATATTAACTTTGTTGCTGCACACGCTGTGCCAAAAGCACTCACATTGGACATGTTTATAGAGGCAACCAAACGGGACAAAACTCTTCTTGCATTAATACACATAATTGAAACCAACAGGTGGCATGAAATCCAGAGAGCTACCTTTCCTGATCCTGAAGTAATCATCACTGAACTAAAGGCATTTGCAGCTGTCAAAGATGAACTTTCCCTTGCTAAGGACCATCTCATTCTAAAAGGAACCAAATTAGTAGTACCTCAGGCCCTTCGCTAAACTACTGTAAATATTGCCCATGAAGGACATTGTGGCATTGTTGGCACTAAGAAACTTCTCAGAGAAAAAGTTTGGTTTCCAAACTTGGATCAAATAGTTGAAAAAACTATACAGCACTGTTCCACTTGCCAAGTAGTAACAAATTCTTCCAAACCTGAACCACTCCATATGTCTTCCTTACCCTCAACAGTTTGGGATGAAATTGCTGTGGACATTTATGGTCCTCTACCCGATGGACAATACCTACTTGTTGTTGTAGATGAATATTCAAGATATCCTGATATTTCATTCATTACATCCACATCAGCTACCACTATACTACCTGCGTTGGACAGCATATTTTCAGCATATGGCATACCCCGAGTGGTAAAGACAGACAACGGGCCACCATTTAATGGACATCTGTTTCAACAATTTGCTGCATATCTTGGATTTAAACACAGAAAAATAACTCCTTGCTGGCCACAAGCTAATGGCATTGTAGAACGGCTCATGAGTACTCTAGGTAAGAGAGTTAAGGCTGCTTATCTGGAACAAATTCCACTAAAGCAGGCATTGTACAAATTTTTACGCAATTACCGAAACACTCCTCACTCAACCACTAATGTTCCTCCTGCAAAACTTGTCTTTAACAGGCCAATTCATACACTTCTTCCAGAAATCCCTAGTGCACACAATCCACCACCTAGTGACTCTTCTATTAGAGAAACAGATTCTCAATCCAAACAGAAAATGAAACAATATGCGGACCAAAGACGTCATGCTCAGTCCTCCCATGCATGTCTAAATGATAGGGTGGTTGTTTTACAAAAGAGACATAACAAAACAACCTCTGCATACAATCCCAAGCCTTACCATGTCATAGCCAGAAAAGGTAGCATGATTACGGCACAGCGAGATGGACATAGCATAACCCGGAATGCTTCATACTTTAAGGTTCTCCCCAGTCTGAATAACATACCACAGGCACAGACAGGAGTCAGAGAGTCTCCTCAAACATTAGGAGGGCCAGTTCAATCACCTGAATGCATCCATGTACCTGCTGATACTTCAGTATCACCAAGGAGTGGTGGTCAGTCTCCGATTCACGATGAACCATGTTCAAGGAGACGATACCCCTGCCGACCACGAAAACCCCCACCAAGGCTTATTGAGGAAATATAAGCTCTTTCATAATATAAACTGATCTGTATTTTAATATGCCAGTGTTTCATTTATTTTTTCATTACTATTTGTATGTTTTGTGTTTAACCTTTAAAAAAAAAAAAAAAAAAAAAGAGGGATGATGTAACATCTACATGTTTAGTTAATACTGTTTCTTTAAGGCATAGAGGCAAGCTGGGAAAAAGGGGCAGTACCAGGAAGTAAGCTAAGGAATAGCATGGGATGAGAAAGTGTGATGTACCTGTTGCTCTTTTTGAATAAATCAAGTTCCCTCTACATTCCAAGTGTTTTCTTGCTCTTGAACAATATAACAAGGGAGACATAACAGCCATACACGAAGCAAGCTGTGCTTGGTCTAATTCACATTTAGATTGACTGGCCATACACGAAGCGAGTTGTACTTGATCTAATTCACATTTAGATTGACTGGCCATACACAAAGCGAATTGTGTTTGATCTAATGCACATTTAGATTGACTGGCCATATACAAAGCGAGCTGTGCTTGATCTAATTCACATTTAGATTGATTAGCCATATACAAAGCGAGCTGTTCTTGATCTAATGCACATTTAGATTGATTAGCCATACAGGAAGCGAGCTGTGCTTGATCTAATTCACATTTTAATTGATTAGCCATACACAAAGCGAGCTGTGCTTGATCTAATGCACATTTAAGATTTACTCACACCATAAACCATACCGAGCAAGCTGTGATCTAATTCACATTTAGATTGACTCGCCATACACGAAGCAAGCTGTGCTTGATCTAATGCACATTTAAATTGATTAGCCATACATGAAGCGAGCTGTGCTTGATCTAATGCACATTTAATTGACTCCCATACACGAAGCAACTGTGCTTGATCTAATGCACATTTAGATTGACTGGCTATACACAAGCGAGCTGTGCTTGATCTATTTCACATGTAGATTGACGTCCATACACAAAGCGAGCTGTGCTTGATCTAATGCACATTTTGACTGAATTGTCAAGAAACCATTGATCATAGAACCCACCCACATTTTGATTATGAAACAAATGTGATTCTTTTGTTTGTATGCGTGTCAATACAATTGAACAGAAACCTCACAATGTCTTAAAAACCTTGCAGATTCTTGTACAATCAATTAAACAACCGTTCAATCAGTTTTACACTCAATATTCACATCACATTAGATTAGCCATACTCAAAGCGAGCTGTTCTTGATCTAATTCACATTTAGATTGATTAGCCATACACGAAGCGAGCTGTGCTTGATCTAATGCACATTTAGATTGACTGGCCACACACGAAGCGAGCTGTGCTGGATCTAATTCACATTTAGATTGACTGGCCATACACAAAGCGCTTTTCTTGATCTAATGCGCATTAAGATTGATAAGCCATACACGAAGCGAGCTGTGCTGGCAATGCACATTTAGATTGACTGGCCACACACGAACGAGCTGTGCTGGATCTAATTTACTTTAGATTGATTAGCCATACACGAAGCGAGCTGTTCTTGTGTATTCAGATTTAGATTGATTAACCATACACGAAGCGCCTGTGCTTGATCTAATTCACATTTAGATTGATTAGCCATACACAAAGCGAGCTGTGCTTGATCTAATGCACATTTAGATTGACTCGCCATACAAAGCAAGCTGTGCTAGATCTAATGCACATTTAGATGACTGGCTATACACGAAGCGAGCTGTGGTTCATAATTCACATTAGATTGACTGGCCATACACAAAGTGAGCTGTTCTTGATCTAATGCACATTAGATTGATTAGCCATACATGAAGCGAGCTTGTGCTTCTAATGCACATTTAGATTGACTGGCCATACACGAACGAGCTGTGCTGGATTTAATTTACATTTAGTTTATTAGCCATACACGAAGCGAGCTGTTCTTGATCTAATTCACATTTAGATTGATTAGCCATACAGGAAGCGAGCTGTGCTTGATCTAATGCACATTGAGATGACTCGCCATACACGAAGCAAGCTGTGCTTGATCTATTCACATTTAGATTGACTCGCCATACACGAAGCGAGCTGTGCTTGATCTAATGCACATTTAGATTGATTAGCCATACACGAAGCGAGCTGTGCTTGATCTAATTCACATTTAGATTGACTGCCATACCCGAGCGAGCTGTGCTGGATCTAATTTACATTTAGATTGATTAGCCATACACGAAGGGAGCTGTTCTTGATCTAATTCACATTTAGATTGATTAGCCATTCACGAAGCAAGCTGTGCTCTTGATCAATATTCCATTTGAATTGATTAGCCATACATGAAGCGAGCTGTACTTGATCTAATTCACATTTAGATTGATTAGCCATACATGAAGCGACTGTGCTTAATCTAATGCACATTTAGATTGTCGCCATACACGAAGCAAGCTGTGATCTAATTCACATTTAGATTGACTCGCTATACACGAAAAGCTGTGCTTGATCTAATGCACATTTAGATTGATTAGCCATACATGAAGCGAGCTGTGCTTGATCTAATGCACATTTAGATTGACTGGCTATACACGAGCAAGCTGTGCTTGATCTAATGCACATTTAGATTGATTAGCCATACACAAAGCGAGCTGTTCTTGATCTAATTCACATTTAGATTGATTAGCCAACACAAGCAAGCTGTGCTTGATCTAATGCACATTTAGATTGACTGGCCACACACAAGCGAGCTGTGCTGGATCTAATTCACATTTAGATTGACTGGCCATACACAAAGCAGCTGTTCTTGATCTAATGCACATTAAGATGATTACCATAGACGAAGCGAGCTGTGCTTGATCTAATGCACATTTAGATTGACTGGCCACACACGAACGAGCTGTGCTGGATCTAATTTACATTTAGATTGATTAGCCATACCCGAAGCGAGCTGTTCTTGATCTAATTCAGATTTAGATTGATTAGCCATACACAAAGCGAGCTGTGCTTGATCTAATTCACATTTAGATTGATTAGCCATACACAAAGCGAGCTGTGCTTGATCTAATGCTCATTTAGATTGACTCACCATACACGAAGCAAGCTGTGCTAGATCTAATGCACATTTAGATTGACTGGCTATACACACGAGCGAGCTGTGCTTGATCTAATTCACATTTAGAATGACTGGCCATACACAAAGTGAGCTGTTCTTGATCTAATGCACATTAAGATTGATTAGCCATACATGAAGCGAGCTGTGCTTGATCTATCACTTTAGATTGACTGGCCATACACGAAGCGAGCTGTGCTGGATTTAATTTACATTTAGATTGATTAGCCAATACACAAAGCGAGCTGTTCTTGATCTAATTCACATTTAGATTGATTAGCCATACATGAAGCGAGCTGTGCTTGATCTAATGCACATTTAGATTGACTCCCATACACGAAGCAAGCTGTGCTTGATCTAATTCACATTAATGACTCGCCATACACGAAGCGAGCTGTGCTTGATCTAATGCACATTTAGATTTATTAGCCATACACAAAGCGAGCTGTTCTTGATCTAATGCACATTTAGATTGATTAGCCATACACGAAGCGAGCTGTGCTTGATCTATTCACATTTAGATTGCCTGGCCATACACAAAGCGAGCTGTTCTTGATCTAATGCACATTAAGATGATTAGCCATACACGAAGCGAGCTGTGCTTGATCTAATGCACATTTAGATTGACTGGCCATACCGAAGCAGCTGTGCTGGATCTAATTTACATGATTGATTAGCCATACCGAAGGAGCTGTTCTTGATCTAATTCACATTTAGATTGATTAGCCATTCACGAAGCAAGCTGTGCTCTTGATCTAATTCACATTTAGATTGATTAGCCATACACGAAGCGAGCTGTGCTTGATCTATGCACATTTAGATTGACTCGCCATACACGAAGCAGCTGTGATCTAATTCACATTTAGATTGACTCGCTATACACGAAGCAAGCTGTGCTTGATCAATGCAAATTTAGATGATTAGCCATAACGAAGCGAGCTGTGCTTGATCTAATGCACATTTAGATTGACTGGTTATACACAAGCGAGCTGTGCTTGATCTAATTTACATTTAGATTGACTGGCCATACACGAAGCGACTGTGCTTGATCTATTCACATTTAGATTGACTGGCCATACACGAAGCGAGCTATGCTTGATCTAATTCACATTTAGATTGACTGGCCATACACAAAGCGAGCTGTGCTTGATCTAATTCACATTTAGATTGACTGGCCATACACGAAGCGAGCTGTGCTTGCCTAATGCCATTTTGACGAATTGTCAAGAAAACCATTGATCATAGAACCACACACAGCTTTGATTATGAACACAATGTGATTCTTTTGTTTGTATGCGTGTCAATACAATTGAACAGAAACCATCACAATGTCTTAAAAACCTTGCAGATTCTTGTACATCAATTGAACCGATTCAATCAGTTTTACACTCAATATTTATCACTTTTACTGATCGAATGAATCAATCCAAAGAATCAATTACACCGATCGAACAAACAGAAATAAAGACCTTGCTGACAGTTACTAGAAAAAAAAAAAAATACACACAAATATTTGTAGGCTGTAGAGAAGCTATGTGACTGATAATAATGCCACATTTTACAACCATCTCATCACTAACCCAAGGGAAATATTATACCAGGTGAGAAATAAAACAACAGTAGAATTTATAACAGAGAAACGTGGAATTTTAAAGATAAAGCACATTTTTTTCAATCATCAAATGTCTTCCAGCTGTTCAAAAACAAGAATTGATATAGCCCCTGGCAAGGCCTGCAGATATAAACACAGGCAGCCTGACAGTGACAGAGCAAGCATTCACCAAGAATGTAGACAGAAATTAAAGCAACGGTCCCCATGAAATTAGGTAAAAATCCTCTTGATGAGATCAGAAGATTAAAACCCTTTAAGATTAAAGTTCTTATTGTTAAAAATGGTGCTAATTTTGCCCCAACCAATCATATGTTAGCTTTCAAATGTTAAAAAACATCTGATTGGTTGGGTCAATGTTAGCACCATTTTTAATGATAAGAACTTTTATTGAATCTCCCTGACTGTAGGGTTTATATTATCCCCGAAAACGAGAGCAGAGACACACCCACAAGAAAATTACCCCAACTAGCTATTTCATCAGATATAATTGTGCTTACCTACAGTATGTCTTAGTGCCATGAAACTACTGTACTCCCTAATTCACAATATAATATTAAAAGTCACCCTTGGGTTTAATGACCTGTATAAAGGTTCTTGAGACCTATGGCTTTTATATGGCCAGGGAGCTTGGGGTATTTGATAAAGCACAACAGTGTCTGTATTTATAATTCCACCATTATTTGCACTGTGATCATAAAATTAATTTTTTTTAAGAATTCCTGATCCAGCACAAACACCACCACCACTGCTAGGCCAGCCCCCAGTTCACCTGCCACTGCTAGGCCAGCCCTCAAGTTCACCTGCCACTGCTAGGCCAGCCTCAGTTCACCACTACAGCAGGCCAGCCCCTCCAGTTCACCAGCCACTGCTAGGCCAGCCCTCTTTTCACCAGCTACAGCTAGGCCAGCCCTCCAGTTCACCAGCCACTGCTAGGCAGCCCTCCAGTTCACAGTGGCTGGTGAACTGGAGAGATGACTTAACATGGATGGAATGACACCCGAGTGACCACATTACACATGGCAAATCGAGCGTGTGCAGACATCCCACCCTGCCTCTTCGTTCTTCCAGGCAGGCTGGGCGAGGGGCGTGGCAATGCTGTGTGACATCATTGATGTCACGCAGTGCGGGGCATACACGCTAGGGGGTGGAGAGGCGGGGTTCGGGGTGTGGTATGGTTGGTCCGTGGCGTGCCAGACAGAAAGGGGCATAACAGGGAGGAGATTCAGGACTCCTCTCCGTTGCGGGAGATCGGGGTGGTCTCGCGGAGCACGGGAACCACCCCGTTTGCGGGAGACTCCCGGACGTTCCGGGAGTAGTGGGATACATGCATGTGTATGTAGCTTTACTGAAGGAAGGAAGGTGTAGCCACAGACATACGCAGAGGATGGAGCTCGGGCAGGTAGACAGGCGTGCGTGCATTTGCACAAGGATCTGTTTGCATTGCACTTATGCACAATAAACACTTATTAAAAGCCACTGGGGTGCGCTGTTTTTATCATATATCTATATATACTCGGGCAGCATAACTATGTGGTGTTTAGTGCGACTGTTCAACAAACTATATATATAAGGACTAGCAGTGTGCCCGTTGTGCACAGTGGGAAATATGTGGGTGTATGTTTAGCTATATATGGATACACATGATATAAAATCTTCCCCCTTAATTTCCAACCAATAATAGATCAATAGCAGATCCATTGGGTCTTCTATAATTAGAACGGCCACATTGCCGAAACGTTGTGTTGTTATCTGCACTTAATAAAGAGGGATTCCTCCTTTGAAAGCAAAGTAACGACTGGACGCCCTATTTTTCATTTATACGTTGAATTGCATGTGTGGCATGAGGTGGCCAACAGGGCGAGGACGCCTAGCAGGTACCCAGCTTGTTATTATTATTGGAATATATTTATTCACACCTGCCAGTCACAATACACTGTTATCAATCTCTTTGTTAGACCATATAGACTGCCAGCCTGCTGACTATAATGTACGGTGGTCTTCGTTCTGTGACTGCAATATAAATCTCACTGCACTGAAGGTTATTTTATTTGTACTAGATTGCAAACGCAGCCAACTGATAAATGTTTCTATCGAGTTTATTAGACATTCCTGACTAGCTTTTCATTTTAAATAGGATCAGATTTTACAGTAAGGCTCACTGATTCCTTGTTTTATTTTACTTTAATAGCAGGTTTGTCCTTAAAGGGTTTCTTGTTTTAAAAAAAAATCAAAGAATAATTTTCCCTCAATGAGCCACACATTATAATTGCATTGAAACCTCAAAGTCCCTTCCAGGTCTTCCACTGAACAACTGGCCATCAGGTAACATAGTTTGTTTGAAACAAACCTGGTTTAAATTTGGAGCAACCAGTTTTAAAAAAATTGAGAAACGAAAATTCTATTTGAATATTCCATTCAAAAATCAAAAATTCCTTTTAAAATTCTCAAAATAAAACCCAAATGAAAAATCTTTAAAAAATATAAACAGGTGTGTAACAAAAATTTATAGAGGTGAAATATTGCCTGTGCTTATAATCTGCACATCCAATCAGAAGTTTTCGACGTGTTCTAACTGCTGTAGTTTGGTAAAGGTTTATAATTGGTTGTTGATATTTAGTATCACAGGCACATTTTTGCATCTCTTATTAAATAAGCGTGCATGTGTACTTTTCGGAAAAGGAAAGTGTTCCAAAATGCATGTAAGAAACAAATTGTCCTGTTGCTACATGTAATAAAGGATTTTTTGCAATTTGAGCTTCTTAACATCTTCTCCTTTACAATAAAGGGAATGTCCACCCCCCAAACTAAAATTTAACCCCATACTGGCAACAGTTGTAAAGCTAAAAAAAAATCCTTACCTTCTCCTGCAATGCTTGTCCAAAGTCCAGGAAACTGAAGAGTAGGAGCTGTCTTTGTGCCTCTCCGTGTCCTCTGAAGGACAGTGGCATGCAAAGGGGCCCTTTCCCCCTTTCCCTCCCACCCTCCTGATCCCTCCATGGCTGCCCTTCACCTAGCGTATAATGCCTGACCACCCCCAACTGCAATATTAGTTTGCTAAAAAAAGAATCCAGACTCTACTTACAGCCATTTGCTCCAGCAGCGCTCTGCATTGCCAGCAGCCGCTTCTGTGATTAACTGCCTCTCAGCCAATCACAACCACGGCTGACAGTCCGGCCCCTGTTTGCAAGTTTCGGCAAACAGGGCTGGATCAGCGCCACGGAGAGCGAACTGTAAGTTCTGGTTCTTTTTTTTTAGCAATCTAATAAGCGGATGGGGTTGCAGGGGTGCCCTACATTATATTAAAAAACTATTTAGGGTGGAGATTTATATACTCTATTATACTACATTTACTCTTCCAATAGTGGTTACGGATATTACTTACTACTGGGCAGCTATTTACTGGGACTTAGATTACAGGGTATGTAATAACAGAAGGGATGTAGATGGGATACATTTATTGGATAGCAGAAGAGATAACTTAGCAAGATTGCACACAAAATACGTACTCTGTTCCTTTAAAGCCAATTACCTGGCACTTAGACTGAATTTACAGTAATTGTAAGGAAGACTGATTGATACTTTCTTTGTAATTGGACATACATCAAATGCATTATATTTATTTTGTTCCATCTTTATGGACAGATAGAAAAAACATAATGGGCTGGGCTCAGGGCCTCTCAGAGGCTAAAGAATAAAACACAGACGGGACATCACAAAGAAATGTAACAGGGACTAGTGTTTGTATTGTGTTAACGCTTGGGGAAATAAAGCACAATATTGGAAAAATACCCACGCTAGACTGTATTCAGAAAGCTTGGAAACATTCTAGGTCCTTCAAACCTCAATATCAATCACAAGCAGTGTCAGACTGGACTGTTGGGGCCCATCAAAATCTGAGACTAGGGGCCCTAGGGCGAGTGTAGGGGCCCATATAACATTTCATATCCCTATTATCACTCATTTGCATATCTATCTTACATATCTATCTTCATATCTATCTTACATAGCATTGCCTATGATTAAGGACAGGTGTGTCCGAAACGCGTAAGGCGTGTAAGAGAATAAAGGCTTTTTATTGCAACTCTACGGTGGACTGTCTCCTGTGTTCCCGGCGTCTGTGCAGATTCCAACATTTTGAAACTTGCTTGTATATGCAGTAACCCTCATAAGTAGCCTAGTATTTTTGGTAATAATAACATTTTATTTGAGATTTGGTGATTCATATATGTTCTCCTGACCATTTCACAGGTTCCTGAGCCATATATAGTAGGTTCCCATACTTTATTTGCCCTTTAAAGGGCAACTGTGGTCTTCAAACAAGTTAGTTAAATGAAAGCCTGTGGTATTTTCTTTTAATGAGCCGACAATCACATCTCTGGTTTCACCCTGTGAGAATGATATTGAGGAATGTTCAAACTTCCTTCTTCCAGTAGGTTGAGTGACATCACCTTACCTCTGCTTCGCCCCTCTGCCCCGGGGGAGAAGCATGCTCAGTAAAGACTTAATGCTGGGAAAATCACGAAGTACCTGAGAAGGGGAGCCTATTAATGCAGACAGGCAGGTCACATTACTTTAAGCTGGTCACATGGTTAAAAACAGGAAGAGTTCAAGTGGAAGTAATATTTCTGAACCTTTCCAGCTATAACTTCTCACAAATTTTATCTAGAGATATGATTTAGGTTGTATTTTGAAAGTACAATGAAGCTTTTTATCTAATCCTTATTATTTTGGAAGATTTGGGGACCACAGTTACCCTTTAATTTAAGCTGGGTACACCAATGATGATATTTCGGTCCGATCGACCGATAGTTCAGTGTATCGGTCGATCGGACCGAAATTATCGCATCCGATCGGTCGCGGTGACTATCGGAGCCGGCTGCTTTTGCCGCGACCGTCAGTCCTTCCTCCTGGCCGACCGTTCGAAAGTATCGAACGGTCGGTCAGGGAAAAATCACTAGGTGTGTACCTAGCTTTACTTGCAACTTCGTTTTTTTCCCCCCATTGACTTCTACGGGTCTTTTGAATTTTGGCATCTACCAACAGAAGCGCAACTTTAAGAAAGGGGTCGGCTTCACAACCTATCTATAGACATAGCTGATATTTAGTAAATCGCATCTTAAGGGCTCCTTCAATATGGGTAGAAACCACAGATAAGCCTGAAGAAGAGATCTCCTAAACTGCCTGGTATCGTTTACCTGACTGTTCACATCAGAAATCCTGTCTTAAAATCTTGGTTCCATTATTAAATTAAACAGTAAAAAATAAAACATCTGTTTGAAGGATTGGGCGCAATTTTAAGTCCAATTATTTTGTTGTGTAAACCTATAGGCCATAACAACTACGATATTTGTTAACGAATCATCGAATAAGTAGAAGAATATCTTTGTTGGTGTGTTAACCTTTAGCTATATGGTGAATATTTGGCAGAAGTTGAAGGTTGTCTAATCTATGATCTCTTTTAAGGGGATTACAAACATCTTTTGAAGCTTTTTTTTAACATCTTGTTAATTTGCTGCACAACTGATACGAAATACAAGATTAGAAAAGTAGAAATGGATTTATCCTACATCAATATTGTAATCCAGTTAAACAAATTGCTACAAACCTTGATAGCCTAACCCTGCCTTCTCAACTATGTATCTAATGAAAGTAAATCTGTTTAAACAGACAGAAACTCAATAATTTGACTCCTCTCGTAGTAAAGAACTCAATCTATAGCTAGAAATGAGGGGGAAATATTCTTATTACGTGAAAGGGAGAATTCTTGTTGTCTGTTTATCCTTTTAATAAAATAACTGTACTCACAAGCTATTTCTATTAACCTGTAACCTTTGTGAATATTAATTCAGTTATTTGTGAATTGGTGTTAAACATAGTATGCTTTATTCCCCCCACAAGGGACTCCAATTAATATCCCTTTAAATGTAGGATAATAAATTATAGTGCTGAATTCTGCAAGCACTAGTGTTTGTCAGCAAGGTTAAAGGTGTAGGGTGGTCAAAACACAATCCCCAGTTACCATTGTGCCTTGGATGGCCAATTTACTTTTTTCTTTGTTTTGTATAAAAAAACTTCCCTTGAAGAGGAAATATGGTCTCCAACACATGGCCTTTTAAAAGGGGCACTCTCCTATCTTTATGACTCAGGATAATGCTTAAGTTCTAGATTCAGTCTATCCAAAGTTACAGCAGTATAAAGGGTGTTTTTTCCTGTTAGTAATGTGATCTGTGACATCACACAAATTTTGGGGTCTTCCTCCATGTTTAAGGTGGAGCATTCCCACTGCTGGAACAGAGCTCAGGTTCGTCCCAGCAGTCACATAAAATTGTCGCAGAATGGTGTGACTGTCACAGAGACTCAGACATATCAGGAACTGTAATTTTTACAAGCCTATAACTTAAGATCCAGAGAAGCTAGATACGTCATCCTATGATTTTTTTGAAAGGTATGGAAGAGCTCTGTTAAATAGAGAACACTTGTATGGAGACCACAGTTACCCAAAACACAGATAATCAACACAAAATGCTAAGTTATGTAACTGTTGCATAAAAATATGAATTACTGACTAACAAATATGGTAACAGATGAGAAAAACTCAGACTGCATGTTGCTAATTATTCATTGGGTTTAAATGAAATGACTGTATAAAATGTATACAACAGTGTCTGATTATAGCAGGAAACTTTGCTGGTCTATTTAAAGAAAGTAAAATGAATTTGCTAGGAAGAGGCAAATTCAGGAAATTATCCTTCCTCGGTTAGCAAAAAGAATCTCATCAGGCCGTCTGCCTTGCTAATTGCCTTTAACGGCCGTAGGAAATATCAGGAACACTTCCAAACCAGAAATGCTTTTTGGCTCATATATATTGTATTTTGATTTGGTTAAAGCCTCTTTATGAGTCAGTAAGAAATATTGGTGGACTGATAAAGTATTGTATTGACAATCCAACTACTGTCAAAAGAAAGATAGGATGAAAGGATGCGTTTGTCTTTTTCATCATTACAAAAGCAAAGATCAGCAGAATATTGCTGCGTTAATACTCCATTTGTTGTCTTAAAGATCTGTAGATTGTTGCATGCATAATCAGGTAAAGAACTAAAACCAGGTGTTGTCTGCAAAACTGAAATGTATTGGTTTAATCCAAGTACAGTAATAATAAACAGCCTTAGACTAACTGACAAGTAAGAAGTCTCAGCAATGGCACTGGAAACTGCACGATAATGTATCTAGGGTGCAAAATCCTCTAATATTGTTTTTTGTAGAGAAGGCCCCAGTGCTTGCTAATCTCTCTGCTGTCACTGCCTGATATAGCACAAGGATAGGGATAAAAAATAGATAAAAGTAATAACTAAAGAACATGGTGCTAATCTTACAATTATATGATTTTAATTCACCGCATGTGAGAAGTCACTATTTGCACTATTAGTGCTATAGAGGTGTTATATCTCATGGTTGAAATTAATAGAGTGCTCTAGAATTCTTTTTGTATGTGTGTGTAATAAATTGGGTTACTAGTTGCACTATAAAGTGTAGATGTACACAATCCCATTTTTAAACATATTTGTACTGTATTGTACCAATAGTGTAGCTATCGGAATGCTATAATAGTGCAAGTTAATTCATTTATTTCAATGCTGTATAACTAGCCATGGCCATGTAACCAATTAAGGAGTAAGCTACTGTATAAGGCACAGGGCAGTTTATGAGAGAATAAGCCTATAAACCGTGCACTTGCACTGAGATGAACATGATTGTTCATGGAAGAAAAATGGCGAGTCAATCTAAATGTGCATTAGATCAAGCACAGCTCGCTTCGTGTATGGCTAATCAATCTAAATGTGAATTAGATCAAGAGCACAGCTTACTGTTTGAAATTACAGAGCACTTTGATTTTTTTCTTGTAATTACACTTGTGCATGTGTCCCATTTGAGCTAGTTGGTGGCCATGTCCCTGTGTAACTCCCCGCATATGGCATAAGTTTGATTCAGGGCATTTGGAAGATTGATAATTGACAAGTTTTTTTTTACATGACATGGAAATTTGCCATGATTTAACTTGAATTGTATTTTTATAAAAATTTCCTGAAAATCTGGTAAAAAGCGAAATTTTAATG
This sequence comes from Hymenochirus boettgeri, assembly GCA_019447015.1. Classification (NCBI taxonomy): domain Eukaryota; kingdom Metazoa; phylum Chordata; class Amphibia; order Anura; family Pipidae; genus Hymenochirus; species Hymenochirus boettgeri. Next base: position 368,246,092 of record CM033469.1, on the reverse strand, counting down.
AACTGCGCTCATAACATTGGTGGTATGCATAAAGAAATCACACCATTGTGTAGCTGAAGATGTGTAGATTCCAAAAAATATTAGTTTGGGGGGGGTATTTCTAATATAGAGGGTGTTTAGTCTGACAAATCTGAAAGTTGCTGTAATTGGGCCATTGTTCATTGGCTCACTTTGTGGCTAGTTGATTCCACGTTTGCGTGTGTAACCATACATAGGGCATACCGTTTGATTCAGGACATTTGGGAGATTGATATTGGTAACTTTTTTTACATTACTGGGATTTGGCATGATTTCTACCTTTGAGAGTGTTTTTTTCCAAATTTTTAGAAAACTGCTAAAACTGTGAACTTCTACGAAGAACTGCGCCCACACCATTGATGGTACGAATGAACAAACTACAGAATTTCGTAGATAAAGGTGTGTGGATTTGAGAAAAATATGGTTTGTGGGGGGTGTTTTGTGGGGAAAAATTGCAGACTGTTCAAATTCAGATTTGGCTGAATATTTTGCTGTTTCTGAGCCATCGTGCATTGTTTCACTTTGTGGCTTTTGCCTTCCACGTCCACGTGTGTAACCACACATATGGCATACCGTTTGATTCAGGACATTTGGGAGATTGATATTTAGTAACTTTTTTTACATTCCATGAGGTTTTGGCATGATTTCTACCTTTTGAAGTTGTTTTTTGTTCATTTTTTCAGACAAATGCGAACTTCTACGAAGAATTGCGCCCCACACCATTGGGGTATGAATGAACAAGCTACTGTGTTACATAGCTGAAGGTGTGTAAATTTCAGGAATATATAGTTTGTGGGGGTTATTTCTAAGTTACAGGGGTGTTTTGTGGAAAAAACTGTAGACTGTCCAAATCGGAGTTGACTAAATATTTTCGCTGTCTGAGCCATCGTGCATGTCTCACTTTGTGGCTTTTCGCTTCCACGTCCGCGGTGTGTAACCACACTATGGCATACCGTTTGATTCAGGACATTTGGGAGATTGATATTTGTATAACTTTTTTTTAGATTCCATGAGGTTTTGGCAGATTTCTACCTTTTGAAGTTGTTTTTTGTTCATTTTTTCAGACAAATGCGAACTTTATGAAGAACTGCGCCCACACTATTGATGGTATGAATGAACAAACTACAGTGTTACATACTGAAGGTGTGTAGATTTCAGGAATATATAGTTTGGGGGGTTATTTCTAAGTTAGGGGGTGTTTTGTTGGAAAAAAATGCAGACTGTCCGAATTCGGAATTGGCTAAATATTTCGCTGTTTCTGAGCCATCGTGCATTGTCTCACTTTGTGGCTTTTCGCTTCCACGTCCGCGTGTGTATCCACACAATGGCATACCGTTTGATTCAGGACATTTGGGAGATTGATATTAGTAACTTTTTTTGATTCAATGAGGTTTTGCATGATTTCTACCTTTTGAAGTTGTTTTTTGTTCATTTTTCAGACAAATGCGAAATTCTACGAAGAAATTGCGCCCACGCCATTGATGGTATGAAGAACGAACTACAGGTTTACATAGCTGAAGTGTGTAGATTTCAGGAATATATAGTTTGTGGGGGTTATTTCTAAGTTACGGGGGTGTTTTGTTGAAAAAACTGCAGACTGTCCAAATTCGGAGTTGGCTAAAATTTTTGCCGTTTCAGAGCCATTGTGCAGTCTCACTTTGTGGCTTTTCGTTCCACGTGCCGCGTGGTACCACACATATGGCATACCGTTTGATTCAGGACATTGGGAGTTGATATTTAGTAACTTTTTTTACATTCCATGGGGTTTTGGCATGATTTCTACCTTTTTGAATGTTGTTTGATGTTCATTTTTTTTGAAAATCTGGTAAAGTGCAAACTTCTACGAAGAACTGCGCCCATACCATTGATGGCATGATGAACGAGCTACAGCGTACATAGCTGAAGGTGTGTAGATTTCAGGAATATATAGTTTGGGGGGGTATTTCTGAGTTGGGGGGGTGTTTGTGGAAAAACTGCAGACTGTTCAAATAAAAACTGGCTAATTTTTTTTTGCTGCTACTGACATTGGCACTGGTCACGCTCTGGGTTAGTTGGTAGCCATGTCTTGGGTACACCCATGAATGTGGCATACCGTTTTATTCGGGAGGGGTTAGGCTTTCATATTTGAGATGCGTTTGAACTTTCCTCCACAGTTTTTAGCGAAATTCGCATTTGATTTGTCTCTGATTTTACAGTTGAGGAAAAAAAGGAAAATGTGAGAAAATATCTTACAATTGGACGAAGAGTGCGTCCGGGTATCTGCATTTTGATCGAAACTAACCTCACTCATAAAATCTGCGGGTGGTAGTTTCTAAAATATCTCACTTGTGGGGATATTTAGTTAATTTGGAAGATATTCTATGTTAACTGTCAGTAGTGGTATTACATTTTAATTTGGTGTAATATTCTTGAAGTGTGCAGTTAGGTTGGGGGGGTCTCCTGTACAGGAAAAGTTGGGTACCTACATATATCTGGTATCGTTGTACTCGGGAGTATCAGAGCTTTTAGAAACAGTGAGATTTTGTGTGTAACCTTAAGATAACTATAAGTAAAAATGGGAAAAATCCATGAAAATTTGCAAATTTTTCATTTTTTTACATTTTTACCATAATTCCAGTAAAATTTCCAGAAAAGTACAAAATTCTGTTACCGTTAAAGTAGACTTGTGCTGAAAAAAACAACGTATATATTCCTGATTTACTGCAAGGTTTCCTACTGTAAAATTAGTCTAAAGCGATTGAGGGCAAAATCCTGAAAATTCTTCTGGCAGTTAACGCAAAAAAAATGAAAATCTCTGGCAGTGAAAGGGTTAAAGACTTTAACCCTGTGAGTACCAGCATACTTACCAGTGTGTACTCCTGTACCAGTCCTCCACATACAGGACCCAGTTATACTCACTTGCCTGTCACTGTCCATCTACAGCAGACTGCACAGCTCTCATTCTACTTCTGCACTGTTCAGTTTAACTCTATCACTGCTGCTTCAAAAGTAAAGTTAATATGGCTGAGCAACTCCACACCTTCCCCAACTTTGATTTGTCTGATACCAATAATCTTGCACAGAACTGGAAAAAATGGCTACTCCGTTTTGACAATTTCCTGGAGGCCATGGCCATCACAGAGGATAAAAGAAAGAAAGCTTTATTACTTCATTATGTGGTTCTGCTGTTTATGACATTTACTGCACCTTACCTACAGACAGCAATACTGACTACTCAAAATGCTCTAAAGCACTACTGAATATTTTAATCCTAAGCAAAACATCAGATATGAAAGATACAAGTTCAGATTGCTAACAACTACCCCAGGAGACCATGGACTCCTTTGTCACCCGTTTAAGACAATTAGCACAAAGCTGCATATTTGCTGATGTTGATGATGAAATCACATCACCAATCATTGTATCCTGCACATCATCTAAGCTACGGCGCAAGCTTTACAAGCAGTTGTTGCTTGCAGGATCTTCTACCATGGCACGGTCCTGGAATTTCTGAGACTCAAGCTGCTGCCATAGAGGAGGGCACTGATGCACGGTGTGCAACTTGTGCACACTAAACGCAAACTACAGGCAATGACTGCTCAAAGATGTGCTACAGATGTGGCAAACATTTCCTCATAATGGTGCTGTCCTGCTCTAGGACGTAAATGTACTATTGTGGAAAACTGAATCATTTGCAATTGTATGTAAATCTGCTCCTAAGTCATCCCTACGACATCAGATACAATGAGCTCAGCACAAGTCAAATACATTCAGCCAAATTCTGGAGATGAGAGACCTACTGTTTGCAGTGACTATGTGTTTATTACATCCACTGCACAAACTGTACATTCCCCCATCACACAATATCTCTCCTAACACTGCAGTTGTTTACTATTGACACAGGAGCCTCTGTGAACATTATAGACAGTGTACATATGCCAACTGAATACTAAACCTGTTTGATAACTGTACAAACCAAAATTTTTCCTTATGGCTCTCAAACTCCTTTGCCGACAATAGGTAAATTTGATTCAGATATTTACTACAAAGATAAAACCTATACTACAACTTTCTTTGTACTACAAGGCTCTGGGGTTGCCTTCTCAGCTATCACACAGCTTTAATCTTGGACTCATCATATAGTTCACACTGTAGCTAACCAACAGTCTTGATGTACAAGCACTAGTTGACAAGTACTCCAATCTTTTTGTGGGCCTTGGTAAACTAAAGAATTTTCAAATTCACCTTCACATTGATGAAGACTTCGTCCAATTTCACAGCCCACACACAAAATTCCTTTTCACTTGAGGAAGCAAATTGAAGACGAACTAAAGTCTTTAGAGGAACAAGACATCATTGAAACTGGTTCACGCCCACTCCATGGGTTTCTCCCATAGTGGCTGTACCTAAACCAAAGATCCAAACAAAATAAGAATTTGTGTAGACATGCGTCTTCCAAACATGCTATACAGAGAGAGAGACACCTCTCTCCAACTCTCAGTGATGTTATTCATCTCCTAAATGGAGCCACCGTGTTCTTAAACTGGATCTCAATAAGGGTTATCACCAACTGGAACTTAGTCCAGAATCCAGATACATAACTACATTTTCCACACATTTGGTCTGCGAAGATACAAACGACTAACGTTTTGTGTTTGCTCGGCTGCTGAGATTTTTCAAGAAGCAATAAGAAACATTATTCAACATATTCCTAATGCACTCAATTACAGTGTGACATACTAGTTTTTGGAAAAACACAGATGACCAAACTGCCCTAACACGCAGTATTTGAGTGCTTTCATCCCAAGGACTTACAATCAACAAAGACAAATGTGAATTCAACAAATCTACCTTGGAATTCTATGGCACATATTTTCTGCGTGGGATGCAACCTGATCCTAAAAAAGTACAGGCAATAAAATCAACTACAATCCCAAATGATGTTAATGAAGTTCGCTCTTTTCTTGGCATGGCCAGTTACTGCGCTAGGTACATCAAGGACTCTCCCACATCAGTGATGCACTTTGCGAGACCTCACCAAACAAGGATGTGCATTTAATGGTCATCAGCATGCCAAAAATCATTTGAGACAATCAAAACAGAACTTATTCTGCCACTATCATGGCTTATGATCCTGCGCTAAGAACTGAACTAATTGTGGATGCCAGTCCAGTTGGACTCGGAGCTATTCTTGTCCATATAAACCAGAAAACCCATACCACAAGCTATTTCTTATCATGCAAGCAGAAGTCTGACAGTTACAGAAAAGAAATATTCTCAGCCAGAAAAAGAAAGTCTAGCAGTTGTCTGGGATGTGAACACTTCCACTTATTTTATATGGAGCACCATTTACAATTGTTACTGATATGTTGCTCTTATTACCATATTTGGAAATCCAAGAGCACAAAATGCCTGCTCGAATCGAAGGTGGGGTTTACGACTACAAGGATATAACTACAAAATAATTCATCGTCCAGGAAAATATAACAATCCTGCTGATTACATTTACGACATCCCATACTTCAGATGAGGCCACAAGTCTATTGCAGAAGAATAATTTAACTTTGTTGCTGCACACGCTGTGCCAAAAGCACTCACATTGGACATGTTTATAGAGGCACCAAACGGGACAAAACTCTTCTTGCATTAATACACATAATTGAAACCAACAGGTGGCATGAAATCCAGAGAGCTACCTTTCCTGATCCTGAAGTAATCATCACGAACTAAAGGCATTTTGCAGTGTCAAAGATGAACTTTCCCTTGCTAAGGACCATCTCATTCTAAAAGGAACCAATTAGTGTACCTCAGGCCCTTCGCTAAACTACTGTAAATATTGCCCATGAAGGACATTGTGGCATTGTTGGCACTAGAAACTTCTCAGGAAAAAGTTTGGTTTCCAAACTTGGATCAAATAGTTGAAAAAACTATACAGCACTGTTCCACTTGCCAAGTAGTAAAAAAATCTTCCAAACCTGAACCACTCCATATGTCTCTCTTACACCTCAAAAGTTTGGGATGAAATTGCTGTGGACATTTATGGTCCTCTACCCGATGGACAATACCTACTTGTTGTTGTAGATGAATATTCAAGATATCCTGATATTTCATTCATTACATCCACATCAGCTACCACTATACTACCTGCGTTGGACAGCATATTTTCAGCATATGGCATACCCGAGTGGTAAAGACAGACAACGGGCCACCATTTAATGGACATCTGTTTCAACAATTTGCTGCATATCTTGGATTTAAACACAGAAAAATAACTCCTTGCTGGCCAAAGCTAATGGCATTGTAGAACGGCTCATGAGTACTCTAGGTAAGAGAGTTAAGGCTGCTTATCTGGAACAAATTCCAACTAAAGCAGGCATTGTACAAATTTTTACGCAATTACCGAAACCTCTCACTCAACCACTAATGTTCCTCCTGCAAACTTGTCTTAACAGGCCAATTCATACACTTCTTCCAGAAATCCCTAGTGCACACAATCCACCACCTAGTGACTCTATTTAGAGAAACAGATCTCAATCCAAACAGAAAATGAAACAATATGCGGACCAAGACGTCATGCTCAGTCCTCCCATGCATTCTAAAGATAGGGTGGTGTTTTACAAAAGAGAAAACAAAACAACCTCTGCATACAATCCCAAGCCTTAACATGTCAAGCCAGAAAAGGTAGCATGATTACGGCACAGCGAGATGGACATAGCATAACCCGGAATGCTTCATACTTTAAGGTTCTCCCCAGTCTGAATAACTACCACAGGCACAGACAGGAGTCAGAGAGTCTCCTCAAACATTAGAGGGCCAGTTCAATCACCTGAATGCATCCATGTACCTGCTGATACTTCAGTATCACCAAGGAGTGGTGGTCAGTCTCCGATCACGATGAACCATGTTCAAGGAGACGATACCCCTGCCGACCACGAAAAACCACCAAGGCTTATTGAGGAAATATAAGCTCTTTCAATATAAACTGATCTGTATTTTAATATGCCAGTGTTTCATTTATTTTTCATTACTATTTGTATGTTTTGTGTTTAACCTTTAAAAAAAAAAAAAAAAAAAAAAGAGGGATGATGTAACATCTACAGTGTTAGTTAATACTGTTTCTTTAAGGCATAGAGGCAAGCTGGGAAAAAGGGGCAGTACCAGGAAGTAAGCTAAGGAATAGCATGGGATGAGAAAGTGTGATGTACCTGTTGCTCTTTTTGAATAAATCAAGTTCCCTCTACATTCCAAGTGTTTTCTTGCTCTTGAACAATATAACAAGGGAGACATAACAGCCATACACGAAGCAAGCTGTGGCTTGGTCTAATTCACATTTAGATTGACTGGCCATACACGAAGCGAGTTGTACTTGATCTAATTCACATTTAGATTGACTGGCCATACACAAGCGAATTGTGTTTGATCTAATGCACATTTAGATTGACTGGCCATATACAAAGCGAGCTGTGCTTGATCTAATTCACATTTAGATTGATTAGCCATATACAAAGCGAGCTGTTCTTGATCTAATGCACATTTAGATTGATTAGCCATACAGGAAGCGAGCTGTGCTTGATCTAATTCACATTTTAATTGATTAGCCATACACAAAGCGAGCTGTGCTTGATCTAATGCACATTTAGATTGACTCACCATACAAGAAGCAAGCTGTGATCTAATTCACATTTAGTTGACTCGCCATACACGAAGCAAGCTGTGCTTGATCTAATGCACATTTAGATTGATTAGCCATACATGAAGCGAGCTGTGCTTGATCTAATGCACATTTAGATTGACTCGCCATACACGAAGCAAGCTGTGCTTGATCTAATGCACATTAGATTGACTGGCTATACACGAAGCGAGCTGTGCTTGATCTAATTACATGTAGATTGACTGGCCATACCAAAGCGAGCTGTGCTGATCTAATGCACATTTTGACTGAATTGTCAGAAAACCATTGATCAAGAACCACACACAGCTTTGATTATGAACACAATGTGATTCTTTTGTTTGTATGCGTTTCAATACAATTGAACAGAAACCATCACAATGTCTTAAAAACTTGCAGATTCTTGTACAATCAATTAAAACCGATTCAATCAGTTTTACACTCAATATTCACATCACATTAGATTAGCCATACTCAAAGCGAGCTGTTCTTGATCTAATTCACATTTAGATTGATAGCCATACACGAAGCGAGCTGTGCTTGATCTAATGCACATTTAGATTGACTGGCCACACACGAAGCGAGCTGTGCGGATCTAATTCACATTTAGATTGACTGGCCATACACAAAGCGAGCTGTTCTTGATCTAATGCGCATTAAGATTGATAAGCCATACACGAAGCGAGCTGTGCTTGAGCTAATGCCACATTTAGATTGACTGGCCACACACGAAGCGAGCTGTGCGGGATCTAATTACATTTAGATTGATTAGCCATACACGAAGCGAGCTGTTTTGATGTAATTCAGATTTAGATTGATTAACCATACACGAAGGAGCTGTGCTTGACTAATTCACATTTAGATTGATTAGCCATACACAAAGCGAGCTGTGCTTGATCAAGCACATTTAGATTGACTCGCATACACAAGCAGCTGTGCTAGATCTAATGACATTTAGATTGACTGGCTATACACGAAGCGAGCTGTGGTTCATCTAATTCACATTTAGATTGATGGCCATACACAAAGTGAGCTGTTCTTGATCTAATGCACATTAAGATTGATTAGCATACATGAAGCGAGCAGCTGTGCTTGATTTAATGCACATTTAGATTGACTGGCCATACACGAAGCGAGCTGTGCTGGATTAATTTACATTTAGATTGATTAGCCATACACGAAGCGAGCTGTTCTTGATCTAATTCACATTTAGATTGATTAGCCATACATGAAGCGAGCTGTGCTTGATCTAATGCACATTGAGATTGACTCGCCATACACGAAGCAAGCTGTGCTTGATCTATTCACATTTAGATTGACTCGCCATACACGAAGCGAGCGTGGCTTGATCTAATGCACATTAGATTGATTAGCCATACACGAAGCGAGCTGTGTTGATCTAATTCACATTTAGATTGACTGGCCATACACGAAGCGAGCTGTGCTGGATCTAATTTACATTAGATTGATTAGCCATACAGAAGGGAGCTGTTCTTGATCTAATTCACATTTAGATGATTAGCCATTCACGAAGCAAGCTGTGTCTTGATCTAATTACATTTAGATTGATTAGCCATACATGAAGCGAGCTGTACTTGATCTAATTCACATTTGATTGATTAGCCATACATGAAGCGAGCTGTGCTTAATCTAATGCACATTTAGATTGACTCGCCATACACGAAGCAAGCTGTGATCTAATTCACATTTGATTGACTCGCATACACGAAGCAAGCTGTGCTTGATTTAATGCACATTTAGATTGATTAGCCATACATGAAGCGAGCTGTGCTTGATCAATGCAATTTAGATTGACTGGCTATACACGAAGCAAGCTGTGCTTGATCTAATGCACATTAGATTGATTAGCCATACACAAACGAGCGAGCTGTTCGATCTAATTCACATTAGATTGATTAGCCATACACGAAGCAAGCTGTGCTTGATCTAATGCACATTTAGATGACTGGCCACACACGAAGCGAGCTGTGCTGGATCTAATTCACATTTAGATTGACTGGCCATACACAAAGCGAGCTGTTCTTGATCTAATGCACATTAAGATTGATTAGCCATAGACGAAGCGAGCTGTGCTTGATCTAATGCACATTTAGATTGACTGGCCACACACGAAGGAGCTGTGCTGGATCTAATTTACATTTAGATTGATTAGCCATACACGAAGCGAGCTGTTCTTGATCTAATTCAGATTTAGATTGTAGCCATACCACAAGCGAGCTGTGCTTGATCTAATTCACATTTAGATTGATTAGCCATACACAAAGCGAGCTGTGCTTGATCTAATGCTCATTTAGATTGACTCACCATACACGAAGCAAGCTGTGCTAGATCTAATGCACATTTGATTGATTGACATGGCTATCACAAGCGAGCTGTGCTTGATCTAATTCACATTTAGAATGACTGGCCATACACAAAGTGAGCTGTTCTTGATCTAATGCACATTAAGTGATTAGCCAACATGAAGCGAGCTGTGCTTGATCTAATGCACATTTAGATTGACTGGCCATACACGAAGCGAGCTGTGCTGGATTTAATTTACATTTAGATTGATTAGCCATACACCAAGCAGAGCTGTTCTTGATCTAATTCACATTTAGATGATTAGCCATACATGAAGCGAGCTGTGCTTGATCTAATGCACATTTAGTTGACTCGCCATACCCGAAGCAAGCTGTGCTTGATCTAATTCACATTAATTGACTCGCCATACACGAAGCGAGCTGTGCTTGATCTAATGCACATTTAGATTATTAGCCATACACAAAGCGAGCTGTTCTTGATCTAATGCACATTTAGATTGATTAGCCATACACGAAGCGAGCTGTGCTTGATCTATTCACATTTAGATTGACTGGCCATACACCAAGCGAGCTGTTCTGATCTAATGCACATTAAGATTGATTAGCCATACACGAAGCGAGCGTGCTTGATCTAATGCACATTTAGATTGACTGGCAAGAACGAAAAGAGCAATGTGCATTAGACAGCACAGCTCGCTTCATGTATGGCTAATCAATCTTAATGTGCATTAGATCAAGAACAGCTCACTTTGTGTAGCGCAGTCATTCTAAATGTGAATTAGATCAAGCAACGCTCGCTTCGTGTATAGCCAGTCAATCTAATGTGCATTAGATCTAGCACAGCTTGCTTCGTGTATGGTGAGTCAATCTAATGAGCATTAGATCAGCACAGCTCGCTTTGTATGGCTAATCAATCTAAAGTGAATTAGATCAAGCACAGCTCGCTTTGTGTATGGCTAATCAATCTAAATCTGAATTAGATCAAGACAGCTCGCTCGTGTATGGCTAATCAATCTAAATGTAAATTAGATCCAGCACAGCTCGCTTCGTGTGTGGCCAGTCAATCTAAATGTGCATTAGATCAAGCACAGCTCGCTTCGTCTATGGCTAATCAATCTAATGTGCATTAGATCAAGAACAGCTCGCTTTGTGTATGGCCAGTCAATCTAAATGTGAATTAGATCCAGCACAGCTCGCTTCGTGTGTGGCCAGTCAATCTAAATGTGCATTAGATCAAGCACAGCTTGCTTCGTGTATGGCTAATCAATCTAAATGTGAATTAGATCAAGAACAGCTCGCTTTGTGTATGGCTAATCAATCTAAATGTGCATTAGATCAAGCACAGCTTGCTTCGTGTATAGCCAGTCAATCTAAATGTGCATTAGATCAAGCACAGCTCGCTCATGTATGGCTAATCAATCTAAATGTGCATTAGATCAAGCACAGCTTGCTTCGTGTATAGCGAGTCAATCTAAATGTGAATTAGATCACAGCTTGCTTCGTGTATGGCGAGTCAATCTAAATGTGCATAGATTAAGCACGCTCGCTTCATGTATGGCTAATCAATCAATGTGAATAGATCAAGTACAGCTCGCTTCATGTAGGCTAATCAATCTATGTGAATTAGATCAAGAGCACAGCTTGCTTCGTGAATGGCTAATCAATCTAAATGTGAATTAGATCAAGAACAGCTCCCTTCGTGTATGGCTAATCAATCTAAATGTAATTAGATCCAGCACAGCTCGCTTCGTGTATGGCCAGTCAATCTAAATGTGAATTAGATCAAGCACAGCTCGCTTCGTGTATGGCTAATCATCTAAATGTGCATTAGATCAAGCCACTCGCTTCGTGTATGGCGAGTCAATCTAATGTGAATTAATCAAGCACAGCTTGCTTCGTGTATGGCGAGTCAATCCAATGTGCATTAGATCAAGCACACTCGCTTCATGTATGGCTAATCAATCTAAATGTGAATTAGATCAAGAACAGCTCGCTTCGTGTATGGCTAATCAATCTAAATGTAAATTAAATCCAGCACAGCTCGCTTCGTGTATGGCCAGTCAATCTAAATGTGCATTAGATCAAGCACAGCTCGCTTCATGTATGGCTAATCAATCTTAATGTGCATTAGATCAAGAACAGCTCACTTTGTGTATGGCCAGTCAATCTAAATGTGAATTAGATGAACCACAGCTCGCTTCGTGTATAGCCAGTCAATCTAAATGTGCATTAGATCTAGCACAGCTTGCTTTGTGTATGGCGAGTCAATCTAAATGTGCATTAGATCAAGCACAGCTCGCTTTGTGTATGGCTAATCAATCTAAATGTGAATTAGATCAAGCACAGCTCGCTTCGTGTATGGTTAATCAATCTAAATCTGAATTACATCAAGAACAGCTCGCTTCGTGTATGGCTAATCAATCTAAATGTAAATTAGATCCAGCACAGCTCGCTTCGTGTGTGCCAGTCAATCTAAATGTGCATTAGCTCAAGCACAGCTCGCTTCGTGTTGGCTTATCAATCTAATGCGCATTAGATCAAGAACAGCTCGCTTTGTGTATGGCCAGTCAATCTAAATGTGAATTAGATCCAGCACAGCTCGCTTCGTGTGTGGCCAGTCAATCTAAATGTGCATTAGATCAAGCACAGCTCGCTTCGTGTATGGCTAATCAATCTAAATGTGAATTAGATCAAGAACAGCTGCTTTGAGTATGCTAATCTAATGTGATGTGAATATTGAGTGTAAAACTGATTGAATCGGTTTAATTGATTTGACAAGAATCTGCAAGGTTTTTAAGACATTGTGATGGTTTCTGTTCAATTGTATTGACACGCATACAAACAAAAGAATCACATTGTGTTCATAATCAAAGCTGTGTGTGGTTCTATGATCAATGGTTTTCTGACAATTCAGTCAAATGCATAGATCAAGCACAGCTCGCTTTGTGTATGGCCAGTCAATCTACATGTGAATTAGATCAAGCACAGCTCGCTTCGTGTATAGCCAGTCAATCTAAATGTGCATTAGATCAAGCACAGCTTGCTTCGTGTATGGCGAGTCAATCTAAATGTGCATTAGATCAAGCACAGCTCGCTTCATGTATGGCTAATCAATCTAAATGTGCATTAGATCAAGCCAGCTTGCTTCGTGTATGGCGAGTCAATCTAAATGTGAATTAGATCACAGCTTGCTTCGTGTATGGTGAGTCAATCTAAATGTGCATTAGATCAAGCACAGCTCGCTTTGTGTATGGCTAATCAATTAAAATGTGAATTAGATCAAGCACAGCTCGCTTCCTGTATGGCTAATCAATCTAATGTGCATTAGATCAAGAACACCTCGCTTTGTATATGGCTAATCAATCTAAATGTGAATTAGATCAAGCACAGCTCGCTTTGTATATGGCCTCAATCTAAATGTGCATTAGATCAAACACATTCGCTTTGTGTATGGCCATCAATCTAAATGTGAATTAGATCAAGTACAACTCGCTTCGTGTATGGCCAGTCAATCTAAATGTGAATTAGACCAAGCACAGCTTGCTTCGTGTATGGCTGTTATGTCTCCCTTGTTTATTGTTCAGAGCAAGAAAACACTTGGAATGTAGAGGAACTTGATTTATTCAAAAGAGCAACAGGTACATCACACTTTCTCATCCCATGCTATTCTCTTAGCTTACTTCCTGGTACTGCCCCTTTTCCCAGCTTGCCTCTATGCCTTAAAGAAACAGTATTAACTAAACATGTAGATGTTACATCATCCCTCTTTTTTTTTTTTTTTTTTTTTTAAAGGTTAACACAAAACATACAAATAGTAATGAAAAAATAAATGAAACACTGGCTATTAAAATACAGATCAGTTTTATTATGAAAGAGCTTATATTTCCTCAATAAGCCTTGGTGGGGGTTTTCGTGGTCGGCAGGGGTATCGTCTCCTTGAACATGGTTCATCGTGTGATCGGAGACTGACCACCACTCCTTGGTGATACTGAAGTATCAGCAGGTCATGGATGCATTCAGGTGATTGAACTGGCCCTCCTAAGTTTGAGGAGACTCTCTACTCCTGTCTGTGCCTGTGGTATGTTATTCAGACTGGGGAGAACCTTAAAGTATGAAGCATTCCGGGTTATGCTATGTCCATCTCGCTGTGCCGTAATCATGCTACCTTTTCTGGCTATGACATGGTAAGGCTTGGGATTGTATGCAGAGGTTGTTTTGTTATGTCTCTTTTGTAAAACAACCACCCTATCATTTAGACATGCATGGGAGGACTGAGCATGACGTCTTGGTCCGCATATTGTTTCATTTTTCGTTTGGATTGAGAATCTGTTTCTCTAATAGAAGTCATAGGGGGTGGATTGTGTGCACTAGGGATTTCTGGAAGAAGTGTAGATTGGCCTGTTAAAGACAAGTTTGCAGGAGGAACATTAGTGGTTGAGTGAGGAGTGTTTCGGTAATTGCGTAAAAATTTGTACAATGCCTGCTTTAGTGGAATTTGTTCCAGATAAGCAGCCTTAACTCTCTTACCTAGATACTCATGAGCCGTTCTACAATGCCATTAGCTTGTGGCCAGCAAGGAGTTTTTTTCTGTGTTTAATCCAAGATATGCAGCAAATTGTTTGAAACGATGTCCATTAAATGGTGGCCCGTTGTCTGTCTTTACCACTCGGGGTATGCCATATGCTGAAAATATGCTGTCCAACGCAGTAGTATAGTGGTAGCTGATGTGGATGTAATGAATGAAATATCAGGATATCTTGAATATTCATCTACAACAACAAGTAGGTATGTCCATCGGGTAGATGAGGACCATAAATGTCCACACAATTCATCCCAAACTGTTGAGGGTAAGAGACATATGGAGTGGTTCAGGTTTGGAAGAATTTGTTACTACTGGCAAGTGGAACAGTGCTGTATAGTTTTTTCAAACTATTTGATCCAAGTTTGGAAACCAAACTTTTTCTCTGAGAAGTTTCTTAGTGCCAACAATGCCACAATGTCCTTCATGGGCAATATTTACAGTAGTTTAGCGAAGGGCCTGAGGTACTACTATTTGGTTCCTTTTAGAATGAGATGGTCCTTAGCAAGGGAAAGTTCATCTTTGACAGCTGCAAATGCCTTTAGTTCAGTTGATGATTACTTCAGGATCAGGAAAGGTAGCTCTCTGGATTTCATGCCACCTGTTGGTTTCAATTATGTGTATTAATGCAAGAAGAGTTTGTCCCGTTTGGTTGCCTCTATAAACATGTCCAATGTGAGTGCTTTTGGCACAGCGTGTGCAGCAACAAAGTTAATATATTCTTCTGCAATAGACTTTGTGGCCTCATCTGAAGTAGTGGGATGTCGTGAAATGTAATCAGCAGGATTGTTATATTTTCCTGGACGATGAATTATTTTGTAGTTATATCCTTGTAGTCGTAAACCCCACCTTTCGATTCGAGCAGGCATTTTTGCTCTTGGATTTCCAAATATGGTAATAAGAGCCAAATGATCAGTAACAATTGTAATGGTGCTCCATATAAAATAAGTGGAATGTTCACATCCCCAGACAACTGCTAGACTTCTTTTTCTGGCTGAGAATATTTCTTTTCTGTAACTGTCAGACTTCTGCTTGCATAAGAAATACTTGGGTAGGGTTTTCTGGTTTATATTGGACAAGAATAGCTCCGAGTCCAACTGGACTGGCATCCACAATTAGTTCAGTCTTAGCGCAGGATCAAAATAAGCCATGATAGTGGCAGAATTAAGTTCTGTTTTGATTGTCTCAAATGATTTTTGGCATGCTGATGACCATTGAAATGCACATCCTTGTTTGGTGAGGTCTCGCAAAGGTGCACTGATAGTGGAGAAGTCCTTGATGTACCTAGCGCAGTAACTGGCCCAAGAAAAGAGCGAACTCATTAACATCATTTGGGATTGTAGTTGTTTTATTGCCTGTACTTTTTTAGGATCAGGTTGCATCCCCACAGCAAGAAAATATGTGGCCATAGAATTCCAAGGTAGATTTTTGAATTCACATTTGTCTTTGTTGAGTGTAGTCCTTGGGATGATAACACTCAAATACTGCGTGTAGGGCAGAGTTGTGGTCATTCTGTGTTTTTCCAAAACTAGTAGTCATCACTGTAATTGAGTGCATTAGGAATATGTTGAATATGTTTCTTATTGCTTCTTGAAAAATCTCAGCACGAGCAAACACCAAACGTTAGTCGTTTGTATCTTCGCAGACCAACATGTGTGGAAAATGTAGTTATGTATCTGGATTCTGGACTAAGTTCCAGTTGGTGATAACCCTTATTGAGATCCAGTTTAGAAACACGGTGGCTCCATTTAGGAGATGAATAACATCACTGAGAGTTGGAGAGAGGTGTCTCTCTCTCTGTATAGCAGTGTTTGGAAGACGCATGTCTACACAAATTCTTATTTTGTTTGGATCTTTGGGTTTAGGTCACGCCACTATGGGAGAAACCCATGGAGTGGGGCCTGAAACAGTTTCAATGATGTCTTGTTCCTCTAAAGACTTTAGTTCGTCTTCAATTTGCTTCCTCAAGTGAAAAGGAATTTTGTCTGTGTGGCTGTAAATTGGACGAATGTCTTCATCAATGTGAAGGTGAATTTGAAAATTCTTTAGTTTACCAAGGCCCACAAAAAGATTGGAGTACTTGTCAACTAGTGCTTGTACATCAGAGACTGTTGGTTAGCTACAGTGTGAACTATATTGATGAGTCCAAGAGTAAAGCTGTGTGATAGCTGAGAAGCAACCCCGAGCCTTGTAGTACAAAGAAGTTGTAGTATAGGTTTTATCTTTGTAGTAAATATCTGAATCAAATTTACCTATTGTCGGCAAAGGAGTTTGAGAGCCATAAGGAAAAATTTTGGTTTGTACAGGTATCAAAGCAGGTTAGTATTCAGTTGGCATATGTACACATGTCTATAATGTTCACAGAGGCTCCTGTGTCAATGTAAAAGCAACTGCAGTGTTAAGGAGAGTATTGTGATGATGGGGGAAGGTACAGTTTGTGCAGTGGATGTAATAAACACATAGTCACTGCAAACAGTAGGTGACTCATCTCCAGAATTTGGCTGAATGTATTTGACTTGTGCTGAGCTCAGTGTATCTGATGTGCGTAGGGATGACTAGGAGCAGATTTACATACAATTGCAAAATGATTCAGTTTTCCACAATTAGTACATTACGTCCTAGACAGGACAGTCACCATTATGAGGGAAATGTTTGCCACATCTGTAGCACATCTTTGAGCAGTCAGTGCCTGTAGTTTTGCGTTTAGTGTGCACAGATTGCACACCTGTGCATCAGTGCCCTCCTCTATGGCAGCAGCTTGATCTCAGAAATTTCCACGTGCCATGTGTAGAAGATCCTGCAAGCAACATCTGCTTGTAAGCTTTGCGCCGTAGCTTAGATATGTGCAGGATACAATGATTTGTGATGTGATTTCATCATCAACATCAGCAAAATTGCAGCTTTGTGCTAATTGTCTTAAACGGGTGACAAAGGAGTCCATGGTCTCCTGGGGTAGTTGTTTAGCAATTCTGAACTTGTATCTTTCATATCTGATGTTTTGCTTAGGATTAAAATATTCAGTTAGTGCTTTAGAGCATTTTGAGTAGTCAGTAGTGCTGTCTGTAGGTAAGGTGCAGTAAATGTCTAAACAGCAGAACCAGCATAATGAAGTAATAAAGCTTTCTTTCTTTTATCCTCTGTGATGGCCATGGCCCCAGAAATTGTCAAAACGAGTAGCCATTTTTTCAGTTCTTTGCAAGATTATTGGTATCAGACAAATCAAGTTGGGGAAGGTGTGGAGTTGCTCAGCCATATTAACTTTACTTTTGAAGCAGCAGTGATAGAGTTAAACTGAACAGTCAAAGTATGAGAGCTGTGCAGTCTGCTGTAGATGGACAGTGACAGGCAAGTGAGTATAACTGGGTCCTGTATGTGGAGGACTGGTACAGGTAGTCACACTGGTAAGTATGCTGGTACTCACAGGGTTAAAGTCTTTAACCCTTTCACTGCCAGGGATTTTCATTTTTTTTTGCGTTAACTGCCAGAAGAATTTCAGGATTTTGCCCTCAATCGCTTTAGACTAATTTTACAGTAGGAAACCTTGCAGTAAATCAGGAATATTATACGTTGTTTTTTTCAGCACAAGTCTACTTTAACATGGTAACAGATTTTGTAACTTTTCTGGAAATTTTACTGGAATTATGGGTAAAATATGTAAAAAAAATGAAAAATTTGCAAATTTCATGGATTTTTCCCATTTTTACTTATAGTTATCTTAAGGTTCACACAAAAATCTCACTGTTTCTAAAAGCTCTGATACTCCCGAGTACAACGATACCAGATATATGTAGGTACCCAACTTCCTGTACAGGAGACCCCCCCAACTAAACGCACCTTCAAGATATTACTACACACCAATTAAAATGTAACCACTACTGACAGTTTAACATAGAATATCTTCCAAATAACTAAATATCCCCACATTGAGATATTTTTAGAAACTACACACCCGCAGGATTTTATGAGTGAGGTTAGTTTCGATCAAAATGCAGATACCCGGACGCAGCTCTTCGTCCAATTGTAAGATATTTTCTCACATTTTCCTTTTTTTCCTCACTGTAAAATCAGAGACAAAAATCAATGCGAATTTCAGCTAAAAACTGTGGAGAAAGTTCAAACGCATCTCAAATATGAAAGGCCTAACCCTCCCGTAATACGGTATGCCACATCATGGGTGTACCCAGAGACATGGCTACCAACTAACCCAGAGCGTGACCGTGCCAAATGTCAGTAGCAGCAAAAAAAAATTAGCCAGTTTTGTATTTGAACAGTCTGCAGTTTTTCCACAAAACACCCCCCCAACTCAGAAATACCCCCCACAAACTATATATTCCTGAAATCTACACACCTTCAGCTATGTAACGCTGTAGCTCGTTCATTCATGCCATCAATGGTATGGCGCAGTTCTTCGTAGAAGTTTGCACTTTTACCAGATTTTCAAAAAAAATGAACATCAAACAACATTCAAAAGGTAGAAATCATGCCAAAACCCCATGGAATGTAAAAAAAGTTACTAAATATCAATCTCCCAATGTCCTGAATCAAACGGTATGCCATATGTGTGGTTACCACACGCGGACGTGGAAGCGAAAAGCCACAAAGTGAGACAATGCACAATGGCTCTGAAACGGCAAAAATATTTAGCCAACTCCAATTTGGACAGTCTGCATTTTTTTTCAACAAAACACCCCCGTAACTTAGAATAACCCCCACAAACTATATATTCCTGAAATCTACACACTTCAGCTATGTAACACTGTAGTTCGTTCATTCATACCATCAATGGCGTGGGCCAATTCTTCGTAGAATTTCGCATTTGTCTGAAAAATGAACAAAAAACAACTTCAAAAGGTAGAAATCATGCCAAACCTCATTGAATCTAAAAAAAGTTACTAATATCAATCTCCCAAATGTCCGAATCAAACGGTACCATATGTGGTGGACCACACGCGGACGTGGAAGCGAAAAGCCACAAGTGAGACAATGCACGATGGCTCAGAAACAGCGAAAATATTTAGCCAATTCCGAATTCGACAGTCTGCAGTTTTTCCACAAAACACCCCCGTAACTTAGAAATAACCCCCACAAACTATATTTCCTGAAATCTACACACCTTCAGCTATGTAACACTGTAGTTTGTTCATTCATACCATCAATGTGTGGCGCAGTTCTTCATAGAAGTTCGCATTTGTCTGAAAAAATGAACAAAAAACAACTTCAAAAGGTAGAAATCATGCCAAAACTCATGGAATCTAAAAAAAAGTTACTAAATATCTCCTCCAAATGTCCTGAATCAACGTATGCCATATGTGTGGTTACACACGCGGACGTGGAAGCGAAAAGCCACAAAGTGAGACAATGCACGATGGCTCAGAAACAGCGAAAATATTTAGTCAACTCCGAATTTGGACAGTCTAACGTTTTTTCCACAAACACCCCTGTAACTTAGAATAACCCCCACAAACTATATTTCCTGAAATTTACACACCTTCAGCTATGTAAACACAGTAGCTTGTTCATTCATACCATCAATGGTGTGGGCCATTCTTCGTAGAAGTTCCATTTGTCTGAAAAAATGAACAAAAACAACTTCAAAAGGTAGAAATCATGCCAAAACCTCATGAATGTAAAAAAAAGTTTACAAATATCAATCTCCCAAATGTCCTGAATCAAACGGTATGCCATATGTGTGGTTACACACGTGGACGTGGAAGGCAAAAGCCACAAAGTGAAACAATGCACGATGGCTCAGAAAACGCAAATATTCAGCCAAATCTGAATTTGAACAGTCTGCAATTTTTCCCCACAAAACAACCCCCACAAACCAATTTTTCCAAACCACACACCTTTATCTACGAAATTCTGTAGTTTGTTCATTCGTACCATCAATGGTGTGGCGCGCAGTTCTTCGTAGAAGTTCACAGTTTTAGCAGATTTTCTAAAAATTTGGAAAAAAACACTCTCAAAGGTAGAAATCATGCCAAAATCCCAGTAATGTAAAAAAAAGTTACCAAATATCAATCTCCCAAAGTCCCTGAATCAACGGTATGCCCTTGTATGGTTACACACGCAAACGTGGAATCAACTAGCCACAAGTGAGCCAATGAACAATGGCCCAATTACAGCAACTTTCAGATTTGTCAGACTAAACACCCCCTCTATATTAGAAATACCCCCCCCAAACTATATAATTTTTGGAATCTACACATCTTCAGCTACACAATGGTGTATTCTTTTATGCATACCACCAATGGTATGAGCGCAGTTTCATGTAAAATTTCGCTTTTTACCAGATTTTCAGGAAATTTTTATAAAAATACAATTCAAAGTTAAAAATCATGGCAATTTCCATGTCATGTAAAAAAAACTTGTCAATATCAATCTTCCAAATGCCCTGAATCAAACGGTATGCCATATGCGTGGATGTACACAGGGACATGGCCACCAACTAGCTCAAATGGGACACATGCACAAGTGTATTACAAGAAAAATCAAAGTGCTCTGTAATTTCAAACAGTCCCAAAACTTGGAAATGCCCCCCACAAATAAAACCCCCAACTAAATATCAATCTCCCACATTTTCGAATCAAGTTATGCCTATGCGTGGATGCACACGAGAGTGGCCACCAACTAGCTCAATGGGACGCATGCACAAATGCAATTACAAGAAAGAATCAAAGTGCTCTGTAATTTAAACAGCTTACACTTTTCTAAGGAAACAGTCCCGAAACAGGAAATTCTCCCACAAACGATATATTTTTGGAATCACACACCTTCAGCTACGTTACGATGCCATGCTTTCATACATACATGAAGAATTCCAGACCCACTGATCCAAGAAGTCCGTGTTTTTACGAGGTATTGTGAAAAATAAAATAAGATGATTCAAGGTTGAATCCTACCTAAACCCTTTGACAAGCAAAAAAACCCAGTAAATGTCAATCTCCCACATATCCTGCATCAAACATATGCCATAT
The DNA here is from genome assembly GCA_019447015.1 of Hymenochirus boettgeri. Lineage (NCBI taxonomy): Eukaryota > Metazoa > Chordata > Amphibia > Anura > Pipidae > Hymenochirus > Hymenochirus boettgeri. Next base: position 368,224,546 of record CM033469.1, on the reverse strand, counting down.
GTGTGGGTGCACACAGAGACGTGGCCACCAACTAGCTCAAATTGGACGCATGCACAAGTCCAATTACAAGAAAAAATCAAAGTGTTCTGTAATTTGAACAGCCTAATCAACTTGGAAATACCCCCCACAAACTATATATTTTTGGAAGCTACACACCTTCAGCTAGGTGATGGTATCATGCTTTCGTATATACATGGAATTCCAGGCGCTGTTATCCATAACTCCGTGCTTTTAGGAGATTTTGTGAAAAAATAAAATAAGAGGACTCAATGGTGAAATCCTACCTAACCCACTCGGCAAGTAAAAACCCACTAAACGGCAATCTCCCACATGTCCTGAATCAACGGTATGCCATAAGGGTGGGTGCAAACAGAGACGGGGCCACCAACTAGCTCAAATGGGATCCATGCGCATTGCAATTACAAGAAAAAATTAAAATGCCACAACCCACCCCCACCCCTATCCCCACTCCCCATTTTAGTGGAAAACCAGTTAGTACGGAGCACAACAAGTTTTTGCACACTTTACTGATCCTAAAAAATCAATACGGTCTTTTTTTGGTACCTCTGCAAAATTTCCTACTAAAATAGGCTTAGTTTCCCTTGAATCCAACAAATATATGATCCGCGTTTACTTTACCGATATCACGGGGACATTGGGAAGCTTGGAGAAGACAACGTTTTTGCTAATTTATGTTTTAGGGTAAAAAAAAAAAAAGGTTGTTGTATCACTTAAGATTTTTTGTGTGCATTTCCCCTTTTTTTGGGGATCACTTCCAAGATGATCATCAAATCATCTTAGGGAATGATACCGAACTTGGATACGGGCATAAATGCCCGTTTCCATTCGAAATCCGATCGGAAAAATCACTTCCCGGAAATCATTTTCCAGGAGTGATTTTTCATTCATTGGCAAAGATCAATAATTGGTGATCAGAAGTGATCACCAATTTTGATCTCTGTCCCCATTTTTTTCTAAGTCTTCGCTAAGTAGCAAAGACTTAGAAAAAACCTATTTGTGAATGGAACTTTGAGTTCCATTCACAAAATGTATAGTAAAGCTGGCAGCTTGCCAGCTTTTACTATACAGGACAGCAGCATGATCTAAATGGAGATCAAGCTGCAGTACCTCCACTAGACCACCAGGGGCAGCCTCTTACCACTTTCAGGAAGACCCCGGTAAGGAGGAAGTCTCGCAAGTCACCGGGGTCTTCCTTTCCGGATCCGGACAAGCTCCACGTGGGACCAGCCATCTCCCTATACGGTCACGGCAAAAAGGTACCGTAACTCCCGATCCCCCCCTCGGATTTTACGCAACCGAGGGGGGATCGAGGGGGCTAGGGGGCAGTTGAATGCTGCCCCCGATCGCCCTAGCAGGGGCCAATTTTTTTTTAGGTGAAGGGAAGCCACAGATCGTATATTCACGATCTGTGGCAGTTAAAGCATTCTCTGCACAGATCGTGAATATACGATCTGTGGCAGGGAAAGGGTTAATCCTCGTCGCCAGTTGTTATGTCTCCCTTGTTATATTGTTCAAGAGCAAGAAAACACATTGGAATGTAGAGGGAACTTGATTTATTCAAAAAGAGCAACAGGTACATCCCACTTTCTCATCCCATGCTATTCCTACTTACTTCCTGGTACTGCCCCTTTTTCCCAGCTTGCCTCTATTCCTTAAAGAAACAGTATTAACTAAACATGTAATGTTACAATGGCCAGTCAATCTAAATGTGAATTAGATCAAGCACACAATCCCTTTGTGTATGGCCAGTCAATCTAAATGTGAATTAGATCAAACACAATTCGCTTTGTGTATGGCTGGCCATACGCGAATCAAGCTGTGTTTGATCTAATTCACATTTTTAATGAACAATATACTGTAGTGTCATTTTATGCAGCTACATTTGTACAATCAAAATACTGTCAGGGAGATCAATACAAGTTCTTATCGTTAAATTGGTGCTAATTTCACCAACCATTCAGATTTATCCTTCAAATGTTAAATAAGATCTGATTGGTGGGGGCAATTTTTAAATTTTTTTTAACGTAAGAACTTTTATTGACTCTCCCTGTGTGTGTATGTGTGAATGAATGTATGTGTGTGTGTGTGTGTGTGTATGTATGTATGTATGTATGTATGTTGTGTATGGTGTTCTGCAAGTCCTATGGTAATTTGTTATCTTCTTTAAGCCCATCATAAGAGACTTCAGTTCTGTAAGTCGTTTGCACAATCTTCACTTGGACTCATTCACCAATGTTACAGGCAGGTGGAGTACAAGTCATACATGAAGTAGACTGTAAGTGGCCTCACTAAGTAATGACATTTTATTGAACATTTTCCATTGTCAGTTACGCTTTATTCCCCCAAATTGAAGTCTATTCATGCATGCCAGGCCTTAAAGAAGTTAACAAATTACCACTGACTTGCAGAACACCATACACATACATACATACATACATACATACACACATACATGCATACACAGAAAGTTTCAATAAAAGTTCTTATCATTAAAATTGTTTTTTATAAAATTTTGCCCAACCAATCAGATCTTATTTAACATTTGAAGGATAACATCTGAGGTTGGTGAGAAATTAGCACGAATTTAACAATAAGAAACTTGTATGAATCTCCCTGACAGTATTTTGACTGGTACAAATGTAGCTGCATAAAATGACACTATATTGTTCATAAAAAAAAACAATTACTAACTAATAACATTAATGAGGATATTAGGAGTTACCTTGGGCTGATCAGGCTACTGATCATCTCATATCATATGGGATTGGCCTGTTTTCGATACTGTGTGTACCCAGCTTTTTAGTCTTTAGAGATCACAACAACAGTACAACCTCTGTATTAACAATATCAGTATTATCCATAGATATGCAAATGAGAGATGAAAATTTCCATCTGCCTGATCATGTTTTTTTTCCCCCAATAGGCCAGTCAATTTCACTGAATCGGTCTTTTGAAAACACACAAATAATGTCCTCTATAATCCATAAATTAATCAAATTTTTTGAATTGATCGGATTATCGACGCCGTCATGGAGGCCTTTACATTCTTTTCTTACATTCATTTTTACTGTGGACGTAGAAGTATGTTCCCTTTCTAACAGTGAGAATATATACGGCCGTCTCTGTATTATCTTAGTGACATTCATAGTTTGCATTCAAAAATACATATTAGGGCAGAGGAACATTTTTGGTTTCTCTTGCAAAATTCCTTATTTTCTGTAATGAAGATAGATTTTGGGCCCCTTCATATGGTAAAATATTCAAACTCCCTAGGCTAATTATATTCCATGCACAGCACTTAATATTTATTAACCGGTAATTAGTTCTATATTTCATCACGTACATTAGCTAATCATCTTGCTAACTTCTATCGTCTATCTACAACAAATGCCTGTTAAGCAAAGTGCCAGCGTTTTACATGGTTTGTGTTGGTGTGATGAATAGCAATGTTTTTTTAAAGGAAAAATCAAAACCCAACTAATCCGTAATGGCTTTAAACAGATAATTAAAGGCACTATGAGTTAATGAAATCCTTATCTTTCTTAAAAGCCTCGATTTCTCGCTGTGAGCCGAGTGACCTTTAAGTGTTTGGCTCAGTGACATTATTCAAGCAATTTGAAACAGAAACCACCAACTTGACATGCCCAACAGATGACTATCGCCCTGATAAAGGAATGTAATTATCAGATTTAGGTAGTCGTTAGCAAAGGGGTAAAACAAACTAGTCACATGAACAAATTATATTTCTTAATGCACAGCAAACATAATTATCACATGATGTTATATGAACAAATAGCATGCACAGCGGTTAGTAATATGCAGCCTCTTAATTACTGCTCGCCTAAGGCGAAAAGCACTCGTAATTATTTCTAGCATTCCATATATGGATCCTATTAGCACCATAACTCCACTGCCCTAGAGTAGGATTGAGAAAGGTCTAAGACAAAGACCAAAACGTCGCTATCTGTTTTGTTGCAATAAAATGACATTTTTTTTTTTGAAGTCCTGTGAGTGCTCTACATCTTTCACAAGGTTGGATATTCAAGGAATCTACACAGCAGCACCCAAGCCCTATATCTTTGGAAGAGAGAGTGCTACTATTACGCTTTTGTAGAATAGATAGATAGATAGATATAGATAATAGAACATAGATCGAGATGAGATAGAGATAGATGTGTAGATTAGTAGTGATAGATAGCTAGACTGAGAGATAGATAGATAGATAGATGATAGATATGATAGATTTAGTCGTAGCTCGCTCGCTATCGCTCGCTCGATCGATACGATCGCTCGCTCGATGCATCATCGCCGCTCCTAGCTCTATCCCTCTGCTCTCTCGACTCGATCGCTCGCTGCTCGCTACCCTGCTCTCCTCGCTCGCCGCTCTCGCCCTCGCTCTCTCGTCGCTCGCTCGCCGCGCAGCGCATCGCTGATCTCGCTCCCGCTCGCTCCTCGCTCGCTCCGTCCTCGCGCGCTCCGTGCTCGCTCGCTCGCTCGTCGCTCGCTCGCTCGATCGCTCTCCTCGCTGCTGCTCCTCGCCGCCTCGCTCTGCTGCTGGCCAGGATCGCTGCCCTCCGCTCTGTCGCTTGTCGCCTCGGCTGCTCGTCCTCGCTCGCTACTGCTGCTCTCACTCGCTAGCTCGCTCGCTCGCTCGCTCGTCGCTCGCTCCGCTCGCTCCCGCTCGCTCGCTCGCGCTCCTCTCGCTCGCTCGCTCGCTCGCTCGCTCGCTCCTGCTCTCTCCTCTGCTCGCTCGCTCTCGCTCCGCTCGCTCGTCGCTCGCTGCTCGCCTCGCTCGCTCGCTCGCTCCTCGGCCGCGCTCGCTCGCTGTGCTGCTCAGCTCGCTCGCTCGCTCGCTCGCTCGCTCGCTGATCCCTGTCTGGCGGGGATGATGGCTGGCATGGAGGATAGTAGCTGATACTAGAAGTAGATCGATATATCTTCCGGTATCAAACCTAATTACAACTTCGTTTATTTTAGGTTTACCATTTGCTTTTATTTTGGTTAATTCACCTTTGACCTGAAATCCAACTGAATTACTACAATATTTTTCCCACATAATATCGTCCTTTCCTGCTTTCAGGTGCTGTAACATTCATTTGCAAATTCAATACCAAGTGGCACTTCAACTTTTTGTAAATATACCGAGACTATTTTGTGAATACTTTGCACGGGAAATTGATGCTAAGCGCATTTCTAATATAGACATCTGTGCAGTTTTCTAAATGATTTCTGCTGGCGAAATTGAATTCTCTGCCGTATTTATGCCTATCTCACGGTGTGATTTTTCTTAGACCCTTTGGATCAGATCACATCAAGGTCTTTGGTATGAGTGTGCTTAGTTATTAACAGCGCAACGTGATAAATCTATTAGAACTCCTATTTATTCTTTCCATAGTTAACTGGATAACAATAAAATGCATTGTATGTATGTTAGTTTATTTATAAAGCGCCACTTGGGATGCAGCCACTAATCTGTAACAAATACAATAAAGTCATACAAGGGGGATAAATACATAGATAGTTCAGTACATACATATATAAATTAATAAATAGAAGTGCTAGAGCTCTTTGCCACAAGAGAAGGAGGTCCCTGTCCCATAGAGCTTCAATCTAGTTACGGTAGGTGGGTTAGTGGTTTACAGTATTTGCAGTACAAAATAACAATCATATACTGTGCTGGTTACCAGATAGGTAGGATGTAAGGGTAGATTTATCATATATAATATAGATCCATATACTGTGCTGGTTACCAGATAGGTAAGATGTAGGTAGATTTATCATATAATATATAGATACCATATACTGTGCTGGTTACCAGATAGGTAGGATGTAAGGTAGATTTATCATATATAGATATATAGATATCATATACTGTGCTGATTACCAGATAGTAGGATGTAAGGGTAGATTTATCATATATAGATATATAGATACAAATAACGGTGCTGTTCCAGATAGGTAGGACATGTAAGGCTAGATTTATCATATATAGATGTATAAGACCATATACTGTGCTGTTACCAGATAGGTAGGAGAGTAGGCTAGATTTATCATATATAGATATATAGATACCATATACTGTGCTGGTTAACCAGATAGGTAGGATGTAAGGGTAGATTTATCATATATAGATATATAGATACCATGTACTATGCTGGTTACCAGATAGGTAGATGTAAGGGTAGATTATCATATATAGATATATAGATACCAATACTGTGCGGTTACCGGATAGGTAGGATTGTAAGGCTAGATTTATCATAATAGATAGTAACCATATCTGTGCTGTACCGGATAGGGAGGATGTAAGGCTAGATTTATCATATATATATATATGATACCATGATACTGTGCTGGTTACCGATAGGTAGTGATGTAAGGGTGATTTATCATATATGATATATAGATATCATATACTGTGCTGGTACCGGTATTTAGTATGTAGGGGTAGATTTACCATATATAGATATCATATACTGTGCTGGTTACCGGATAGTAGGATTAAGGGTAGTATTCATCATATATAGATATTTAGATACAATATACTGTGCTGGTTCCAGATAGGTAGATGTAAAGGTTAGATTTATCATATAGAGATATATAGATACCATATCTGTGCGGTTACCAGATAGGTAGGATTTAGGTAGAGATTTATCATATCTAGATATATAGATATTATTCTGTGTGGTTACAAGAAGGTAGGATGTAAAGGTAATTTATCATATATAGATATATAGGATATCATATACTGTGCTGGTTATCAGATAGTAGGATGTAAGGGTATATTTATCATATAAGATATATAGAACCTATACTGTGCTGGTTACCAGATAGGTAGGAATGTAAGGGGAGATTTAGTCATATATGATATATAGATCAATCTACTGTGCTGGTTACCAGATAGGTAGGATGTGAGCTAGAGATTTATCATATTAGATATATAGATACCATATACTGTGCTGGTTACCAGATAGGTAGGGATGTGGGTAGATTTATCATATATATATATCATATACTGTGCTGATTACCAGATAGGTAGGATGTAGGAGATTTATCATACATAGATCCATATACTGTGCTGGTTTTTAGATTGACTGGCCACACACGAAGCGAGCTGTGCTGGATCTAATTTACATTTAGATTGATTAGCCATACACGAAGCGAGCTGTTCTTGATCTAATTCAGATTTAGATTGATTAGCCATACACAAAGCGAGCTGTGCTTGATCTAATTCACATTTAGATTGATTAGCCATACACAAAGCGAGCTGTGCTTGATCTAATGCTCATTTAGATTGACTCACCATACACGAAGCAAGCTGTGCTAGATCTAATGCACATTTAGATTGACTGGCTATACACGAAGCGAGCTGTGCTTGATCTAATTCACATTTAGAATGACTGGCCATACACAAAGTGAGCTGTTCTTGATCTAATGCACATTACCATACACGAAGCAAGCTGTGCTTGATCTAATGCACATTTAGATTGATTAGCCATACATGAAGCGAGCTGTGCTTGATCTAATGGCACATTTAGATTGACTCGCCATACACGAAGCAAGCTGTGCTTGATCTAATGCACATTTAGATTGACTGGCTATACACGACGAGCTGTGCTTGATCTAATTCACATGTAGATTGACTGGCCATACAAAAAAGCGAGCTGTGCTTGATCTAATGCACATTTTGACTGAATTGTCAAGAAAACCATTGATCATAACCACACACAGCTTTGATTATGAACACAATGTGATTCTTTTGTTTGTATCGTGTCAATACAATTGAACAAAACCTCACAATGTCTTAAAAACCTTGCAGATTCTTGTACAATCAATTAAACCGATTCAATCATTTTTACACTCAATATTCACATCACATTAGATTACCATACTCAAAGCGAGCTGTTCTTGATCTAATTCACATTTAGATTGATTACCATACACGAAGCGAGCTGTGCTTGATCTAATGCACATTTATATGACTGGCCACACACGAACGAGCTGTGCTGGATCTAATTCACATTTAGATTGACTGGCCATACACAAAGCGAGCTGTTCTTGATCTAATGCGCATTAAGATTGATAAGCCATACACGAAGCGAGCTGTGCTTGAGCTAATGCACATTTAGATTGACTGGCCACACCGAAGCGAGCTGTGCTGGATCTAATTTCATTTAGATTGATTAGCCATACACAAGCAAGGAGCTGTTCTTGATGTAATTCAATTTAGATTGATTAACCATACAAGCGGCTGTGCTTGATCTAATTCACATTTAGATTGATTAGCCATACACAAAGCGAGCTGTGCTTGATCTAATGCACATTTAGATTGACTCGCCTACACAAAGCAAGCTGTGCTAGATCTAATGCACATTTAGATTGACTGGCTATACACGAAGCGAGCTGTGGTTCATCTAATTCACATTTAGATTGACTGGCCATACCAAAGTGAGCTGTTCTTGATCATAGCCATTAAGATTATTAGCCATACATGAAGCGAGCTGTGCTTGATCTAATGCACATTTAGATTGACTGGCCATACACGAAGCGAGCTGTGCTGATTTAATTTACATTTGATTGATTAGCCATACACGAAGCGAGCTGTTCTTGATCTAATTCACATTTAGATTGATTAGCCATACATGAACAGCTGTGCTTGATCTAATGCACATTGAATTGACTCGCCATACACGAAGCAAGCTGTGCTTGATCTAATTCACATTTAGATTGACTCGCCATACACGAAGCGAGCTGTGCTTGATCTAATGCACATTAGAGTGATTAGCCATACACGAAGCGAGCTGTCTTGATCTAATTCACATTTAGATTGACTGGCCATCACGAAGCGAGCTGTGCTGGATCTAATTTACATTTGATTGATTAGCCATACACGAAGGGAGCTGTTCTTGATCTAATTCACATTTAGATGGATTAGCCATTCACGAAGCAACTGTGCTCTTGATCTAATTCACTTTAGATTGATTACCATACATGAAGCGAGCTGTACTTGATCTAATCATTTAGATTGATTACCATACATGAAGCGAGCTGTGCTTAATCTAATGCACATTTAGTTGACTCGCATACACGAAGCAAGCTGTGATCTAATTCACATTTAGATTGACTCGCTATACACGAAGCAAGCTGTGCTGTGATCTAATGCACATTTAGATTGATTAGCCATACATGAAGCGAGCTGTGCTTGATCTAATGCACATTTAGATTGACTGGCTATACACGAAGCAAGCTGTGCTTGATCTAGCACATTTAGATGATTAGCCATACACAAAGCGAGCTGTTCTTGATCTAATTCACATTTAGATTGATTAGCCATACACGAAGCAAGCTGTGCTTGATCTAATGCACATTTAGATTGACTGGCCACACACGAAGCGAGCTGGTGCGGGATCTAATTCACATTTAGATTGACTGGCCATACACAAACGAGCTGTTCTTGATCTAATGCACTTAAGATTGATTACCATAGACGAAGCGAGCTGTGCTTGATCTAATGCACATTAGATTGACTGGCCACACACGAAGCGAGCTGTGCTGGATCTAATTTACATTTAGATTGATTAGCCATACACGAAGCGAGCTGTCTTGATCAATTCAGATTTAGATTGATTAGCCATACACAAAGCGAGCTGTGCTTGATCTAATTCACATTTAGATTGATTAGCCATACACAAAGCGAGCTGTGCTTGATCTAATGCTCATTTAGATTGACTCACCATACACGAGGCAAGCTGTGCTAGATCTAATGCACATTTAGATTGACTGGCTATACACGAAGCGAGCTGTGCTTGATCTAATTCACATTTAGAATGACTGGCCATACCACAGTGAGCTGTTCTTGATCTAATGCACATTAAGATTGATTAGCCCCATGAGCGAGCTGTGCTTGATCTAATGCACATTTAGATTGACTGCCATACACGAAGCGAGCTGTGCTGGATTTAATTTACATTTAGATTGATTAGCCATACACAACGCGCTGTTCTTGATCTAATTCACATTTAGATTGATTAGCCATACATGAAGCGAGCTGTGCTTGATCTAATGCACATTTAGATTGACTCGCCATACACGAAGCAAGCTGTGCTTGATCTAATCACATTAAATTGACTCGCCATACACAAGCGAGCTGTGCTTGATCTAATGCCACATTTAGATTTATTAGCCATACACAAAGCGAGCTGTTCTTGATCTAATGCACATTTAGATTGATTAGCCATACACGAAGCGAGCTGTGCTTATCTAATTCACATTTAGATTGACTGGCCATACACAGCGAGCTGTTCTTGACTCTAATGCACATTAAGATTGATTAGCCATACACGAAGCGAGCTGTGCTTGATCTAATGCACATTTAGATTGACTGGCCATACACGAAGCGAGCTGTGCTGGATCTAATTTACATTTAGATTGATTAGCCATACACGAAGGGAGCTGTCTTGATCTAATTCACATTTAGATTATTAGCCATTCACGAAGCAAGCTGTGCTCTTGATCTAATTCACATTTAGATTGATTAGCCATACGAAGCGAGCTGTGCTTGATCTAATGCACATTTAGTTTGACTCGCCATACCGAAGCAAGCTGTATCTAATTCACATTTAGATTGACTCGCTATACACGAAGCACTGTGCTTGATCTAATGCAAATTTAGATTGATTAGCCATACACGAAGCGAGCTGTGCTTGATCTAATGCACATTTAGATGACTGGTTTACACGAAGCGAGCTGTGCTTGATCTAATTTACATTAGATTGACTGGCCATACACGAAGCGAGCTGTGCTTGATCTAATTCACATTTAGATTGACTGGCCATACACGAAGCGAGCTATGCTTGATCTAATTCACTTTAGATTGACTGGCCATACACAAAGCGAGCTGTGCTTGATCTAATTCACATTTAGATTGACTGCCATACACGAGCGAGCTGTGCTTGATCTAATGCACATTTTGACTGAATTGTCAAGAAAACCATTGATCATAGAACCACACACAGCTTTGTTATGAACACAATGTGATTCTTTTGTTTGTATGCGTGTCATACAATTGAACAGAAACCATCACAATGTCTTAAAAACCTTGCAGATTCTGTACAATCAATTGAACCGATTCAATCAGTTTTACACTCAATATTTATCACTTTTACTTGATCGAATGGAATCAATCCAAGAATCAATTACACCGATCGAACAACGAAAAATAAAGACCTTGCTGACAGTTACTAGAAAAAAAAAAAATACACACAAATATTTGTAGGCTGTAGAGAAGCTATGTGACTGATAATAATGCCACATTTTACAACAATCTCTCACTAACCCAAGGGAAATATTATACCAGGTGAGAAATAAAAACAACAGTAATTTATAACAGAGAAACGTGGAAGAATTTTAAAGATAAGAAGCACTTTTTTCAATCATCAAATGTCTTCCAGCTGTTCAAAAACAAGAATTGATATAGCCCCTGGCAAGGCCTGCAGATATAAACACAGGCAGCCTGACATGACAGAGCAAGCATTCACCAAGAATGTAGACAGAAATTAAAGCAACGGTCCCCATGAAATTAGGTAAAAATCCCTCTTGATGAGATCAGAAGATTAAACACACTTTATTAAAAGTTCTTATTGTTAAAAATGGTGCTAATTTTGCCCCAACCAATCATATGTTAGCTTTCAAATGTTAAATAACATCTGATTGGTTGGGTCAATGTTAGCACCATTTTTAATGATAAGAACTTTTATTGAATCTCCTGACTGTAGGGTTTATATTATCCCCGGAAAACGAGAGCAGAGACACACCACAACAGAAATTACCCCAACTAGCTATTTCATCAGATATAATTGGTGCTTACCTACAGAGTCATTAGTGCTACATGAAACTACTGTACTCCCTAATTCACAATATATAATTAAAAGTCACCCTTGGGTTTAATGACCTGTATAAAGGTTCTTGAGACCTATGGTCTTTTATATGGCCAGGGAGCTTGGGGTATATTGATAAAAGCACAACAGTGCTGTATTTATAATTCCACCTTATTTTGCACTGTGATCATAAAATAATTTTTTTTAAAGAATTCCTGATCCAGCACAAACACCAGCCACTGCTAGGCCAGCCCTCCAGTTCACCTGCCACTGCTAGGCCACCCTCAAGTTCACCTGCCACTGCTAGGCCAGCCCTCTAGTTCACCAGCTACAGCTAGGCAGCCCTCCAGTTCACCAGCCACTGCTAGGCCAGCCCTCTAGTTCACCAGCTACAGCTAGGCCAGCCCCTCAGTCACCAGCCACTGCTAGGCCAGCCCTCCAGTTCACAGTGGCTGGTGAACTGGAGAGATGACTTAACAATGGATGGAATGACACCCGAGTGACCACATTACCATGGGCAAATCGGCGTGTGCAGACATCCCACCCTGCCTCTTCGTTCTTCCAGGCAGGCTGGGCGAGGGGGCGTGGCAATGCTGTGTGACATCATTGATGTCACGCAGTGGGCGGGGCATACACGCTAGGGGGTGGGAGGAGGCGGGGTTCGGGGTGTTGTATGGTTGTCCGTGGCGTGCCAGACAGAAAGGGGCATAACAGGGGAGATTCAGGACTCCTCTCCGTTGCGGGAGATCGGGGTGGTCTCGCGAGAGCACGGGAGACCACCCCGATTTGCGGGAGACTCCCGGACGTTCCGGAGTAGTGGGATACATGCATGTGTATGTAGCTTTACTGAAGGAAGGAAGGTGTAGCCACAGACATACGCAGAGGATGGAAGCTGCGGGCAGGTAACAGGCGTGCGTGCATTTGCACAAGATCTGTTTGCTTGCACTTTATGCACAATAAACACTATTAAAAGCCACTGGGGTGCGCTGTTTTTATCATATATCTATATATACTCGGCAGCATAACTATGTGGGTGTTAGTGCGACTGTTCAACAAAACTATATATATAAGGACTAGCAAAAGTGTGCCCGTTGGTGCACAGTGGGAAATATGTGGGTGTATGTTTAGCTATATATGGATACACATGATATAAATCTTCCCCCTAATTTCCAACCATAATAGATCAATAGCAATCCATTGGGTCTTCTATAATTAGAACGGCCACATTGCCGAAACGTTGTGTGTTGTTATCTGCACTTAATAAGGGGATTCCTCCTTTGAAAGCAAAGTAACGACTGGACGCCCTATTTTTCATTTATGTTGAATTGCATGTGTGCATGAGGTGGCCAACAGGGCGAGGACGCCAGCAGGTACCCAGCTGTTATTATTATTGGAATATATTTATTCACACCTGCCGTCACAATACACTTGTATCTCAATCTCTTTGTTAGACCATAAGACTGCCAGCCTGCTGACTATAATGTACGTTCTTCGTTCTGTGACTGCAATATAAATCATGCACTGAAGGTTATTATTTTGTACTAGTGCAAACGCAGCCAACTGATAAATGTTTCTATCGAGTTATTAGACATTCCTGACTAGCTTTTCATTTTAAATAGGATCAGATTTTACAGTAAGGCTCACGATTCCTTGTTTTTATTTTACTTAAATAAAGCAGGTTTTGTCCTTAAAGGGTTTCTTGTTTTAAAAAAAAAATCAAAGAAGTAATATTTCCCTCAATGAGCCACACTTATAATTGCATTGAAACCTCAAGCTCCTTCCAGGTCTTCCACTGAAAACACTGGCCATCAGGTACATAGTTGGTTTGAAAACAAACCTGGTTTAAATTTGGAGCAACCAGTTTTGAAAAAAAATTGAGAAACGAAAATTCTATTTGAATATTCCATTCAAAAATCAAAAATTCCTTTTAAAATTCTCAAAATAAAACCCAAATGAAAAAATCTTTAAAAAAATATAACAGGTGTGTAACAAAAATTTATAGAGGTGAAATATTGCCTGTGCTTAAATCTGCAGCATCCAATCAGAAGTTTTCGACGTGTTCTAACTGCTGTAGTTTGGTAAAGGGTTATAATTGGTTGTTGATATTTAGTATCACAGGCACATTTTTGCATCTCTTATTAAATAAGCGTGCATGTTACTTTTCGAAAAGGAAGTGTTCCAAAATGCATGTAAGAAACAAATTGTCCTGTTGCTACATGTTAATAGGATTTTTTGCAATTTGAGCTTCTTAACATCACTTCTCCTTTCACATAAAGGGAATGTCCACCCCCCAAACTAAAATTTAACCCATACTGGCAACATTGTATAGCTAAAAAAAAATCCTTACCTCCTCCTGCAATGCTTGTCCAAAGTCCAGGAAACTGAAGAGTAGGACTGTCTTTGTGCCTTCTCCGTGTCCTCTGAGAGGACAGTGGCATGCAAAGGGGGCCCTTCCCCCTTTCCCTCCCACCCTCCTGATCCCTCCATGGCTGCCCTTCACCTAGCGTATAATGCCTGACCACCCCCAACTGCAATATTAGTTTGCTAAAAAAAGAATCCAGACTCTACTTACAGCCATTTGCTCCAGCAGCCTCTGCATTGCCACAGCCGCTTCTGTGATACTGCCTCTCAGCATCACAACCACGGCTGACAGTCCGGCCCCGTTTGCAAGTTTCGGCAAACAGAGGCTGGATCAGAGCGCCACGGGAGCGAAGAGCTGTAAGTTCTGGTTCTTTTTTTTAGCAATCTAATATAGCGGATGGGTTGGCAGGGTGCCCTACATTATATTAAAAAACTATTTAGAGGTGGAGATTTAATATACTCTATTATACTACATTTACTCTTCCAATAGTGGTTACGGTATATTACTTTTACTACTGTGCACTATTTAACTGGGACTTAGATACAGGGTATGTAGAAACGAAGGGATGTAGATGGGATACATTATTTGATAGCAGATATATAACTTTAGCAAGATTGCACAAATATACGGTACTCTAGTTCCTTTAAAGCCAATTACCTGGCATTAGACTGAATTTACGTAATTGTAAGGAAGACTGATTGAATCTTTCTTTGTAATTGGACATACAATCAAATGCATTATATTTATTTTGTTCCACTCTTTATGACAGATAGAAAAAACATAATGGGCTGGGCTCAGGGCCTCTCAGGGCTAAATAAAACACAACGGGACATCACAAAGAAATGTAACAGGGACTAGTGTTTGTATGTGTTAACCTTGGGGAAATAAAGCACAATATTGGAAAAATACCCACGCTAGACTTTATTCAGAAAAGCTTGGAACATTCTAGGTCCTTCAAAACCTCATATCAATCACAGCAGTGTCAGACTGGACTGTTGGGGCCCATCAAAAATCTGAGACTAAGGGCCCTCTAGGCGGTGTAGGGGCCCATATAACATTTCATATCCCTATTATCACTCATTTGCATATCTATCTTACATATCTATCTTACATATCTATCTTACAAGGCATTGCCTATGATTAAGGACAGGTGTGTCGAAACGCGTAAGGCGTGTGAGATAAAGGCTTTTTTTGCAACTCTACGGTGGACTGTCTCCTGTGTTCCCGGCGTCTGTGCAGATTCCAACATTTTGAACATTGCTTGTATATGCAGTAACCCTCATAAGTAGCCTAGTATTTTTGGTAATAATAACATTTTATTTGAGATTTGGTGATTCATATATGTTCTCCTGACCATTCCACAGGTTCCTGAGCCATATATAGTAGGTTCCCATACTTTATTTCCCTTTAAAGGGCAACTGTGGTCTTCAAACAAGTTAGGTTAAATGAAAGCCTGTGGTATTTTCTTATAATGAGCCGACAATCACATCTCTGGTTTCACCCTGTGAGAAATGATATTGAGGTGAATGTTCAAACTTCCTTCTTCCAGTAGTTGAGTGACATCCCTACCTCTGCTTCGCCCCTCTGCCCCGGGGGAGAAGCAGGCTCAGTAAGACTTAATGCTGGGAAAATCACGAGTACCTGAGAAGGGGAGCCTATTAATGCAGACAGGCAGGTCCCATTACTTTAAGCTGGTCACTGGTTAAAAACAGGAAGAGTTCAAGTAGGAAGTAATATTTTCTGAACCTTTCCAGCTATAACTTCTCACAAATTTTATCTAGAGATATGATTTAGGTTGTATTTTGAAAGTACAATGGAAGGCTTTTTATCTAATCCTTATTAGTTTGGAAGATTGGGACCACAGTTACCCTTTAATTTAAGCTGGGTACACACAATGAATATTTCGGTCCGATCGACCGATAGTTCAGTGTATCGGTCGATCGGACCGAAATTATCGCATCCGATCGGTCGCGGTGACTATCGGACGCGGCTGCTTTTGCCGCGACCGTCAGTCCTTCCTCCTGGCCGACCGTTCGAAATTATCGAACGGTCGGTCAGGAGGAAAAATCACTAGGTGTGTACCTAGCTTTACTGCAACTTTCGTTTTTTTCCCCCATTGACTTCTACGGGTCTTTTGAATTTTGGCATCTACAACGTAACGCAACTTTAAGAGGGGTCGGCTTCACAACCTATCTATAGACATAGCTGATATTTAGTAAATCGCATCTTAGGGCTCCTTCAGATGGGTAGAGAACCACAGATAAGCCTAGAAAAGAGATCTCCTAAACTGCCTGGTATCATGTTACCTGACTGTTCACATCAGAAATCCTGTCTTAAAATCTTGGTTCCATTATTAAATTAAACAGTAAAAAATAAAACATCTGTTTGAAGGATTGGGCGCAATTTTAAGTCCAATTATTTGTTGTGTAAACCTATAAGGCCATAACAACTACGATATTTGTTAACGAATACGGAATAAGTAGAAGAATATCTTTGTTGGTGTGTTAACCTTTAGCTATATGGTGAATATTTGGCAATTTGAAGGTTGTCTAATGATCTCTTTTAAGGGGATTACAAACATCTTTGAAGCTTTTTTTTAACATCTTGTTAATTTGCTGCACAACAGGATACGATATACAAGGATAGAAAAGTAGAAATGGATTTATCCCTACATCAATATTGTAATCCAGTTAACAAATTGCTACAACTTGATAGCCTAACCTGCCTTCTCAACTATGTTCTATGAAAGTAAATCTGTTTAACAGACAGAAAACTCAATATTTGACTCCTCTCGTAGTAAAGAACTCAATCTATAGCTGAATGAAGGGGGAATATTCTTATTCCGTGAAAGGGAGAATTCTTGTTTTCTGTTTATCCTATTAATAAAATTACTGTACTCACAGAGCTATTTCTATTAACCTGTAACCTTTGTGATAATTAATTCTAGTTATTTGTGAATTGGTGTTAAAACATAGTATGCTTTATTCCCCCCACAAGGGACTCCAATTAAATATCCTTTAATGTAGGATAATAAATTATAGTGCTGATTCTGCAAGCACTAGTGTTTGTCAGCAAGGTTAAGGTGTAGGGTGGTCAAACACAATCCCCATGTTACCATTGTGCCTTGGATGGCCAATTTACTTTTTTCTTTGTTTTGTATAAAATAAAACTTCCCTTGAAGAGGAAATATGGTCTCCATACACATGGCCTTTTTTAAAGGGGCACTCTCCTATCTTTAAAATTGACTCAAGGATAATGCTTAAGTTCTAGATTCAGTCCTATCCAATTATACAGCAGTATAAAGGGTGTTTTTTCCTGTTAGTAATGTGATCTTGACATCACCAGAATTTTGGGGTCTTCCTCCATGTTTAAGGTTGGAGCATTCCCACTGCTGGAACAGAGCATCGGTCTGTCCCAGCATTCACATAAAATTGTCGCAGAATGGTGTGACTGTCACAGAGACTCAGACATATCAGGAACTGTATTTTACAAGCCTATAACTTAAGATCCAGAGAAGCTAGATACGTCATCCTATGATTTTTTTGAAAGGTAGGAAGAGCTCTGTTAAATAGAGAACACTTGTATGGAGACCACAGTTACCAAAACACAGAAATAATCAACACAAATATGCTAAGTTATGTAACTGTTGCTAAAATATGAATTACTGACTAATCAAATATGGTAACAGATGAGAAACACCAGACTGCATGTTGCTAATTATTCATTGGGTTTAAATGAATGACTGTATAAAATGTATTACAAACAGTGTCTGATTATAGCAGGAAACTTTGCTGGTCTATTTAAAGAAAGTAAAATGAATTTGCTAGGAAAGAGGCAGAATTCAGGAAATTATCCTTTCGTTAGCAAAAGAAATCTCATCAGGCCGTCTGCCTTTGCTAATTCCTTTAACGGCCGTAGGAAATATCAGGAAACACTTCCAAACCAGAAATCTTTTTGGCTCAATATATTGTATATTTTTTTGGTTAAAAGCCTCCTTTATGAGTCAGTAAGAAATATTGGTGACTGAAGTTATTGTATTGCAATCCAACTACTGTCAAAAGAAAGATAGGATGAAAGGATGCGTATTGCTTTTTCATCATTACAAAGCAAAGATCAGCAGTAAATGCTGCGTTAAACTCCATTTGTTGTCTTAAAGATCTGTAGATTGTTGCAGTAATGCAGGTAAAGACTGAAACCAAGGTGTTTTCTGCAAAACTGAATGTATTTGGTTTAATCCAAGTACAGTTAATAATAACAGCCTTAGACTAACTGACAAGTAAAGTCTCAGCAATGGCACTGGAAACTGCACGAGTAATGTATCTAGGGTGCAAATCCTCTAATATTGTTTTTTGTAGAGAAGGCCCCAGTGCTTGCTAATCTCTCTGCTGTCACTGCCTGATATAGGCACAAGGATGGAATAGATAAAATTAGATAAGTATAAACTAAAGAACATGGTGCTAATCTTACAAGTATATGATGTTAATTCACCGCATGTGGAAATCACTAGTTGCACTATTAGTGCTATAGAGGGTGTTAATATCGCATGGTTGAAATTAATAGGATGTGCTCTAGAATTCTATTTTGTAGTGTGATGTAATAAATTGGTTACTAGTTGCACTATAAAGTGTAGATGTACACATCCCATTTTTAAACATATTTGTACTGTATTGTACCAATAGTGTACTATCGGAATGCTATAATAGTGCAAGTTAATTCAGTTTATTTCAATGCTGTAAACTAGCCATGGCCATGTAACCAATTAAGGAAAGCTACTGTAAGGCACAGGGCAGTTTATGAGAGAATAAGCCTATAACCGATGCACTTGCACTGAGATAACATGATTGTTTCAAGGAAGACTGTGTCTCTCTTTAGACTGCTGTCAAGGAGCTTAAAATGACATGGCAGTGACCTTTGCTGGACCACGTAGATAAGGGAATACTGATTAAATAAATGCAGCATTATGTTACTCATGAACTAATTCCCACTATTGAATTTCCTGCGTTCTGTGAAAGAGGTCTGAGTTGATCACAGGTCCCCTAAGCCACTATAAAATTTGCTGTGTAAGTATGGGAAAACTGGCCATGCAGTGGGAAGACACATTTATTATGGTGCAACGGGTTAAAATCATTTGGCTCTTCGCATTCCAGCAGCATTATTAATACATATGACCAAGGCGTGTTTCAGGAATGTACATATACCTCCTTTGAAATGTTCTGTTATAAAACTGTGGGAGTGATATACGGAGAGTCGCTATCATATAGAATGTGCTAAATCTACATCCGCTTTCGTATTCAATAAAGGATTTACGAGATATATATTTTGGTTTGGGTCAACTCAAGCCCAGTACGTACCCATTGCAAATTACATCTAAGTCATGTGAAGTCACGTTAAACAAACCATTGATTTAGATGCCGATTGTCAACATATTTGGCCCTTACCACCAAATGGACCCTTTCAAGCAAAAAATCACTCAAACTCCTTCTTACTACAGTAACACATGAAACAGCCTGTGGAACAACATTTGTAAAGCGAAACGCGCTTACATTACCTAATTGCTTAGACTACATTATTGATATTGGAAGGAATTGTTTTGTATTATTTAAATGCTCAATAAAGCCATCTCAGTGTACCATTTTTTATTTCCATTTTCCTAAGACACCACTTTGTTTGGTACATTTTTCAACCCCTTTGTGGTATCACATTCATGACATCACTATGTGTATTGCAATCCAAAAAAAAACACATGTGCACATCACATTTTCTTTGTGCAGCAGAAACCTGCCTTCTTCAAACCTTTTTCCCCAGTCCAGATTAAAATTTAAATCACTGGTGCAGATAATGTAATAAATAAATGTTATAAATCTCAATTTACAACAACTTAAATAGGAGTTACTTCAAACACTGTTGAGGAAAAGTACAGTATATCCAGGTACCCAATAACACAAAATATGACAGAGGGGCCCATGTTAACTTCTGTTGAATTTACTAATATCTAAGGTCATTGATCCACAAATAGGGGTTTATTCTCACTTCATTATGCCATACTTGGCTTATATTTTGGAATATATTTTAATTTCATAAACCTGAGATTATGTAAGACTTGAATATATTGTCGGTATGTATAATTTTATTTATTAGAGGATTCGTGCTGACAATCTTATAATATAAAAAGTCAAACAAGGGGGATAAAAAAAGTGAATACATAATTAATATGCTCATTACTAAGTGGCCCCTGCCCCATAGAGCTTACAATCTACTATGGACTTTATGTTTCTTAGTTAATAGATATCTGCTACTATAGAGAGAGATCAATTGATTGGAAGATATGATAATGGATTCATATTACATGGTATACACCTATGTCAAAATAAAATAATCAGCTTGTTTATGTAAAAATAAATGCATCTAATTTTCTGGGTATTTGCAGATGTTTTGTTGCACACTTAAAATAATACTTTTGGTTTGGATATCTGCAGTAAAAGGTAATTAAAAAATCTGGGCCAGACTAATCAAAAGACTTGATTTCAAAAGGCAACCCTTACTGACGTTTTATTTGATCAGGGATTCATTTGTTTTTCATATCTGACTGCCTGCCAAATGCAATCTTTTTTTATATTGAATTAAAAATATAATACAATACACCGTGATCTTAATGTAAAGACGACAGCCATGGAAAGTGATCTCCTTTGTAATAACCTCGAAAATAGATTTGTCGTTTAGAACCAAAGCCGGAAAAAGACTTTAGAGATGAAAGATTGAAATATTATTTATTAAGTCCATAACAAAGACATCTATGTATGTGAAATATATAATTTTCCTGGTTAAATGTACCCTGTTCCTATGTTAAAGGGTATCTGTTTAACTGAAGAACAGGAGGAAATGAGCAGTCTTACCTCCTGTTCTTCAGTAAAAGGCACAGGAAGAGGACAGAACTTACCCCAAGATCGCACCAGTGCTGTCTTCTTTCTGACAGTCTTCGATGCATCACGCTCCCCTGCACTGTGTGCGGCATGCGTGCACAATACAAAGGACTAGGAATGCATCGGAGTGTTAGTGGCGTCGGAAAGTGTTAGGGGCAATGGGCCGTTCGTGGGTAAGTTCTTTCTCTCTCCTGCACTCATTTACTGAAGAACAGGAGGTAGACATAGCTCCTTACCTCCTGTTCTTCAGTTAAACAGTAAAATAAAAAAATAAATACATTACCCCAAATATGTACTGTCCACATTCCTCTCTTTTTCAAATCGTCCACGTGTTTTGTATAATTAGATTTATACGTTTCCATGATTTGGGGCTAATAAGTAAGTAGTAAATTAACATATATACAACCCTCCCTCTGACCTTATTGGATGAAAGTCTATATAGCAGTGACCTTTGTTCAGATATTCACCATGTAACGAGAACATGATTTGCTATATTTTCATTTAAAAACTAACTGATATTTCAAAAACATTCAAATTATTCAATCTCTCATTCTATTACATTCTTATCATTTTTATAACAAAATATTATGTCTCCAGTGTATAGTGTTGTTAGAGTCAGCTATGATGCCAATGATTATAATCTACAGGAAACAGAAAAATAATATTAAATATAATGCACCCCTAAAAGTGTAATATAAGGGATAATGAGTAGGGATGACCGGTTCGCGGATCTGAACCCGGATTCGCCACTGATTTATACCGTTGTGAACGGCAGATTTTTCCGGATTTTCCGCCTTCTGAACTTCCAACTGCGGATTTCTCGTATTTTCGAGAATTTTCGAAATTACGAAATTTCTCGTATTTTCAAAAATTTCCGAAAATATGTATATGTAATACAAGATTTCTCTTATTTTCGTAAATCGTATTTTCGAAAATTTTCGAAATTGAGAGAAATCTCGTAATTTCGAGGATATTTTTCATTTTAATGGGTCCGCTCGCGGATTTTCGAATTTTCAAATTTTTTTTAAAGTTCACGGATCCTCGAGCGGACCGGATTTACGAAGTTTTGGACATTTCTAAAATGAGCCCCTTACAGTGTAATATAAGGGATAATGCACCCCTACAATGTAATATAAGGGATAATGCACCCTCACAGTATATATAAGGGAAAATCGCCCCTTACAGTGTGTAATATAAGGGATATGCCTCCCTTACAGTGTAATATAAGGGATAATGCACCCCTTACTGTAATATAAGGGATAATGTCCCCTTACGTGTAATATAAGGGATAATCGCCCCTTACATGGTAATATAAGGGATAATGCACCCCTTACAGTGTAATATAAGGATAATGCGCCCCTTACAGTGTAATATAAGGATAATGCGCCCCTTACAGTGTAATATAAGGAATATGCGCCCCTTACAGTGTAATTAGGATATGAGCCCTTACAGTGTAATATAGGGATTTGTGCCCCTTACAGTGTGTAAATAAGGGATAAGGCGCCCCTTAAGTGTATATAATGGATATGCGCCCCTTACGTGTAATATAGGATAATGCGCCCTTACAGTGTAAATATAGGGATAATGTGCCCCTTACAGTGTATATAGATAATGCACCCTTACAATGTAATATAAGGGGTAATGCACCTCTTACTGTATGATATAAGTGGATATTGCGCCCCTTACAGTGTAATTTAAGGGAAATGAGCCCCTTACAGCTTAATATAAAGGGATAATGAAGCCCCTTACAGTGTATATAAGGGATAATGTTCCCTTACAGGTAATAGGGATAATGCGCCCCTTACAGTGTAATATTAGGGTAAGGTTCCCCTTACAGTGTAATAAACTGAATAATGTCCTTAATTCTTTTACAGTGTAATATAAGGAGATACAGCCTCTTACAGTGTGTGTATAGGTGTAATGCACCCTTACAGTGTAAATATAAGGGACAATGCCCCTTACAGTATAATTTAAGGGATAATGCGCCCCTTACAGTGTAATTTAAGGGATAATGTGCCCCTTACTGTGTAGCATAAGGGATAATGCGCCCTTACAGTATAATTTAAGGATAATGCACCCCTTCAGCGTATTTAAGGGATAATGCGCCCCTTACAGTGTAATATAAGGATAATGAGCCCTTACAGTATAATTTAAGGTATATGCGCCCCTTACAGTATAATATGGGATAATACGTCCCTTAAGTGTAATATAAAGGATTATGAGCCCCTTACAGTGTAATATAGGAGTAATGCGCCCCTTACAGTGTAATATAAGGGATAATGTGCCCCTTACAGTGTAATATAAGGGATGAGCCCCTTACAGTGTAATATAAGGATAATGAGCCCCTTACAGTGTAATATGGATAATGCGCCTTACAGTGTAATATAAGGGATAAAGTGCCCCTTACAGTGTAATATAAGGGTAAAGTGCCCCTTACAGTGTAATAGGATAAGTGCCCCTTACAGTGTAATAAGGGATAATGGCCCTTACAGTGTAATATAAGGTTAAAGTGCCCCTTACAGTGTATATAAGGGATAAAGTGTCCCTTATATGTAATATAAGGGATAAAGTGCCCCTTACAGTGTAATATAAGGGATAAAGTGCCCCTTACAGTGTAATATAAGTAATGCCCCTTACAGTGTACAGTGTAAACAGCATTTGTAATATATAGATTTATATACGTTCATGATTTGGGGTAATAAGTTAAGTAGTAAATTAGCATATACACGACCCTCCATCTGACCTTATTGGATTGAAAGTCTATGTAGCAGTGACCTTGGGTATGGCTAATCAATCTAAATGTGAATTAGATCAAGAGCACAGCTTGCTTCGTGAATGGCTAATCAATCTAAATGTGAATTAGATCAAAAGACTCTCCTTCGTGTATGGCTAATCAATCTAAATGTAAATTAGATCCAGCACAGCTCGCTTCGTTATGGCCAGTCAATCTAAATGTGCATTAGATCAAGCACAGCTCGCTTCGTGTATGGCTAATCAATCTTAATGTGCATTAGATCAAGAACAGCTCGCTTTGTGTATGGCCAGTCAATCTAAATGTGAATAGATCAAGCACAGCTCGCTTCGTGTATGGCTAATCAATCTAAATGTGCATTAAATCAAGAACAGCTCGCTTTGTGTATGGCTAATAATCTAAATGTGCATTAGATCAAGCACAGCTCGCTTCGTGTATGGCGAGTCAATTTAATGTGAATTAGATCAAGCACAGCTTGCTTCGTGTAGGCGAGTCAATCTAAATGTGCATTAGATCAAGCACAGCTCCTTCATGTATGGCTAATCAATCTAATGTGAATTAGATCAAGAACAGCTCGCTTTGTGTATGGCTAATCAATCTAAATGTAAATAAATCCAGCACAGCTCGCTTCGTGTATGGCCAGTCAATCTAAATGTGCATTAGATCAAGCACAGCTCGCTTCATGTATGGCTAATCAATCTTAATGTGCATTAGATCAAGAACAGCTCACTTTGTGTATGGCCAGTCATTCTAAATGTGAATTAGATCAAGCACAGCTCGCTTCGTGTATAGCCAGTCAATCTAATGTGCATTAGATCTAGCACAGCTTGCTTCGTATGGTAGTCAATCTAAATGAGCATTAGATCAAGCACAGCTCGCTTTGTGTATGGCTAATCAATCTAAATGTGAATTAGATCAAGCACAGCTCGCTTTGTGTATGGCTAATCAATCTATCTGAATTAGATCAAGAACAGCTCGCTTCGTGTATGGCTAATCAATCTAAATGTAATTAGATCCAGCACAGCTCGCTTCGTGTGTGGCCGTCAATCTAAATGTGCATTAGATCAGCACAGCTCGCTTCGTCTTAGGCTATCAATCTTAATGTTGCATAGATCAAGAACAGCTCGCTTTGTGTATGGCCGTCAGTCATCTAAATGTAATTAGATCCAGCACGCTCGCTTCGTGTGTGGCCAGTCAATCTAAATGTGCATTAGATCAGCACAGCTTGCTTCGTGTATGGCTAATCAATCTAAATGTGAATTAGATCAAGAACAGCTCGCTTTGTGTATGGCTAATCAATCTAAATGTGCATTAGATCAAAGCACAGCTTGCTTCGTGTGTATAGCCAGTCAATCTAAATGTGTCATTAGATCAGCACACGTCGCTTCATGTATGGCTAATCAATCTAAATGTGCATTAGATCAAGCACAGCTTGCTTCGTGTACGAGTCAATCTAAATGTGAATTAGATCACAGCTTGCTTCGTGTATGGCGAGTCAATCTAATGTGCATTAGATTAAGCACAGCTCGCTTCATGTATGGCTTCAATCAAATGTGAATTAGATCAAGTACAGCTCGCTTCATGTATGGCTAATCAATCTAAATGTGAATAGATCAAGAGCACCTTGCTTCGTGAATGGCTATCAATCTAAATGTGAATTAGATCAAGAACAGCTCCCTTCGTGTATGGCTAATCAATCTAAATGTAAATTAGATCCAGCACAGCTCGCTTCGTGTATGGCCAGTCAATAAATGTGAATTAGATCAACACAGCTCGCTTCGTGTATGGCTAATCAATCTAAATGTGCATTAGATCAAGCACAGCTCGCTTCTTGTATGGCGAGTCAATCTAAATGTGAATTAGATCAAGCACAGCTTGCTTCGTGTATGGCGATCAATCTCAATGTGCATTAGATCAAGCACAGCTCGCTTCATGTATGGCTAATCAATCTAAATGTGAATTAATCAAGAACAGCTCGCTCGTGTATGGCTAATCAATCTAAATGTAAATTAAATCCAGCACAGCTCGCTTCGTGTATGGCCAGTCAATCTAAATGTGCTTAGATCAAGCACACTCGCTTCATGTATGGCTAATCAATCTTAATGGCATTAGATCAAGAACAGCTCACTTTGTGTATGGCCAGTCAATCTAAATGTGAATTAGATGAACCACAGCTCGCTTCGTGTATAGCCTCAATCTAAATGTGCATTAGATCTAGCACAGCTTGCTTTGTGTATGGCGAGTCAATCTAAATGTGCATTAGATCAAGCACAGCTCGCTTTTGTATGGCTAATCAATCTAAATGTGAATTAGATCAAGCACAGCTCGCTTCGTGTATGGTTAATCAATCTAAATCTGAATTACATCAGAACAGCTCGCTTCGTGATGGCTAATCAATCTAAATGTAAATTAGATCCGCACAGCCTCGCTTCGTGTGTGGCCAGTCAATCTAAATGTGCATTAGCTCAAGCACAGCTCGCTTCGTGTATGGTTATCATCTAATGCGCATTAGTCAGAACAGCTCGCTTTGTGTATGGCCAGTCAATCTAAATGTGAATTAGATCCAGCAAGCTCGCTCGTGTGTGGCCAGTCAATCTAAATGTGCATTAGATCAAGCACAGCTCGCTTCGTGTATGGCTAATCAATCTAAATGTGAATTAGATCAAGAAGACTCGCTTTGAGTATGGCTAATCTAATGTGTGTGAATATTGAGTGTAAAACTGATGAATCGGTTTAATTGATTGTACAAGAATCTGCAAGGTTTTTAAGACATTGTGATGGTTTCTGTTCAATTGTATTGACACGCTACAAACAAAGAATCACATGTGTTCATAATCAAAGCGTGTGTGGTTCTGATCAATGGTTTTCTGACAATTCAGTCAAAATGTGCATTAGATCAAGCACAGCTCGCTTTGTGTATGGCCAGTCAATCTACATGTGAATTAGATCAAGCACAGCTCGCTTCGTGTATAGCCAGTCAATCTAAATGTGCATTAGATCAAGCACAGCTTGCTTCGTGTATGGCGAGTCAATCTAAATTGGCATTAGATCAACACAGCTCGCTTCATTATGGCTAATCATCTAAATGTGCATTAGTCAAGCACAGCTTGCTTCGTGTATGGCTCAATCTAAATGTGAATTAGATCACAGCTGCTTCGTTTATGGTGAGTCAATCTAAAGTGCATAGATCAAGCACAGCTCGCTTTGGTATGGCTAATCATTAAAATGTGAATTAGATCAAGCACAGCTCCTTCCTGTATGGCTAATCAATCTAAATGTGCATTAGATCAAGAACAGCTCGCTTGTTATATGGCTAATCAATCTAAATGTGAATTAGATCAAGCACAGCTCGCTTTGTATATGGCCGTCAATCTAAATGTGCATTAGATCAAACAAATTCGCTTTGTGTATGGCCAGTCATCTAAATGTGAATTAGATCAAGTACAACTCGCTTCGTGTATGGCCAGTCAATCTAAATGTGAATTAGACCAAGCACAGCTTGCTTCGTGTATGGCTGTTATGTCTCCCTTGTTATATTGTTCAAGAGCAAGAAAACACTTGGAATGTAGAGGGAACTTGTTATTCAAAAAGAGCAACAGGTACATCACACTTTCTCATCCCATGCTATTCCTTAGCTTACTTCCTGGTACTCCCCCTTTTTCCCAGCTTGCCTCTATGCCTTAAAGAAACAGTATTAACTAAACATGTAGATGTTACATCATCCCTCTTTTTTTTTTTTTTTTTTTTTTAAAGGTAACACAAAACATACAAATAGTAATGAAAAAATAAATGAAACACTGGCATATTAAAATACAGATCAGTTTATATTATGAAGAGCTTATATTTCCTCAATAAGCCTTGGTGGGGTTTTCGTGGTCGGCAGGGTATCGTCTCCTTGAACATGGTTCATCGTGAATCGGAGACTGACCACCACTCCTTGGTGATATGAAGTATCAGCAGGTACATGGATGCATTCAGGTGATTGAACTGGCCCTCCTAATGTTTGAGGGACTCTCTGACTCCTGTCTGTGCCTGTGGTATGTTATTCAGACTGGGAGAACCTTAAAGTATGAAGCATTCCGGTTTATGCTATGTCCATCTCGCTGTGCCGTAATCATGCTACCTTTTGGCTATGACATGGTAGGCTTGGGATTGTATGCAGAGGTTGTTTGTTATGTCTCTTTTGTAAAACAACCACCCTATCATTTAGACTGCATGGGAGGACTGAGCATACGTCTTTGGTCCGCATATTGTTTCATTTTCTGTTTGGATTGAGAATCTGTTTCTCTAATAGAAGAGTCACTAGGTGGTGGATTGTGTGCACAGGGATTTCTGGAAGAAGTGTATGAATTGGCCTTTAAAGACAAGTTTTGCAGGAGGAACATTAGTGGTTGAGTGAGGAGTGTTTCGGTAATTGCGTAAATTTGTACATGCCTGCTTTAGTGGAATTTGTTCCAGATAGCAGCCTTAACTCTCTTACCTAGAGTACTCATGAGCCGTTCTACAATGCCATTAGCTTGTGGCCAGCAAGGAGTTATTTTTCTGTGTTTAAATCCAAGATATGCAGCAAATTGTTGAAACAGATGTCCATTAAATGGTGGCCCGTTGTCTGTCTTTACCACCGGGGTATCCATATGCTGAAAATATGCTGTCCAACGCAGGTAGTATGTGGTAGCTGATGTGGATGTAATGAATGAAATATCAGGATATCTTGAATATTCATCTACAACAAACAGTAGGTATTGTCCATCGGGTAGAGGACCATAAATGTCCACAGCAATTTCATCCCAAACTGTTGAGGGTAAGGAAGACATATGGGTGGTTCAGTTTTGAAGAATTTTACTACTTGGCAGTGGAACAGTGCTGTATAGTTTTTTCAACTATTTGATCCAAGTTTGGAAACCAAACTTTTTCCTGAAAGTTTCTTAGTGCCAACAATGCCACAATGTCCTTCATGGGCAATATTTACAGTAGTTTAGCGAAGGGCCTGAGGTACTACTAATTTGGTTCCTTTTAGAATGAGATGGTCCTTAGCAAGGGAAAGTTCATCTTTGACAGCTGCAAATGCCTTTAGTTCAGTGATGATTACTCAGGATCGGAAAGGTAGCTCTCTGGATTTCATGCCACCTGTTGGTTTCAATTATGTGTATTAATGCAAAAAAGTTTTGTCCCGTTTGTTGCCTCTATAACATGTCCATGTGAGTGTTTGGCACAGCGTGTGCAGCACCAAATTTAATATATTCTTCTGCAATAGACTTTGTGGCCTCATCTGAAGTAGTGGGATGTCGTGAAATGTAATCAGCAGGATTGTTATATTTTCCTGGACGATGAATTATTTTGTAGTTATATCCTTGTAGTCGTAAACCCCACCTTTCGATTCGAGCAGGCATTTTTGCTCTTGGATTTCCAAATATGGTAATAAGAGCCAAATGATCAGTACCAATTGTAAATGGTGCTCCATATAAAAATAAGTGGAAGTGTTCACATCCCCAGACAACTGCTAGACTTTCTTTTTCTGGCTGAGAATATTTCTTTTCTGTAACTGTCAGACTTCTGCTTGCATAAGAAATAGCTTGTGGTATGGGTTTCTGGTTATATTGGACAAGAATAGCTCCGAGTCCAACTGGACTGGCATCCACAATTAGTTCAGTTTCTTAGCGCAGATCAAAATAAGCCATGATAGTGGCAGAAAAGTTCTGTTTTGATTGTCTCAAATGATTTTGGGCATGCTGATACCATTGAATGCACATCCTTGTTTGGTGAGGTCTCCAAAGGTGCACTGATAGTGAGAAGTCCTTGATGTACCTAGCGCAGTAACTGGCCATGCCAAGAAAAGAGCGAACTTCATTAACATCATTTGGGATTGTAGTTGATTTTATTGCCTGTACTTTTTTGGATCAGGTTGCATCCCGCAGCAGAAAATATGTGGCCATAGAATTCCAAGTATATTGTTTATCACATTTGTCTTTGTTGAGTGTAAGTCCTTGGGATGATAACACTCAAATACTGCGTGTAGGGCAGAGTTGTGGTCATTCTGTGTTTTTCCAAAAACTAGTATGTCATCACTGTAATTGAGTGCATTAGGAATATGTTGAATAAGTTTCTTATTGCTTCTGAAAAATCTCAGCAGCCGAGCAAACACCAAACGTTAGTCGTTTGTATCTTCGCAGACCAACATGTGTGGAAAATGTAGTTATGTATCTGGATTCTGGACTAAGTTCCAGTTGGTTGATACCCTATTGGAGATCCAGTTTAGAGAACACGTGGCTCCATTTAGGAGATGAATAACATCACTGAGAGTTGGAGAGAGGTGGTCTCTCTCTCTGTATAGCAGTGTTTGGAAGACGCATGTCTACACACATTCTTATTTTGTTTGGACTTTGGGTTTAGGTACAGCCACTATGAACCCATGGGGGCCTGAAACAGTTTCAATGATGTCTTGTTCCTCTAAAGACTTTGTTCGTCTCTCAATTTGCTTCCTCAAGTGAAAAGGAATTGTCTGTGTGTGGCTGTGAAATTGGACGAATGTCTTCATCAATGTGAAGGTGAATTTGAAAATTCTTAGTTTACCAAGGCCCACAAAAAGATTGGAGTACTTGTCAACTAGTGCTTGTACATCAGAGACTGTTGGGTTAGCTACAGTGTGAACTATATTGATGAGTCCAAGAGTTAAAGCTGTGTGATCTGAGAAGGCAACCCCAGACCTTGTAGTACAAAGAAAGTTGTAGTATAGGTTTTATCTTTGTAGTAAATATCTGAATCAAATTTACCTATTGTCGGCAAAGGAGTTGAGAGCCATAAGGAAAAATTTGGTTTGTACAGGTATCAAAGCAGGTTTAGTATTCAGTTGCAATATGTACACATGTCTATAAGTTCACGAGGCTCCTGTGTCAATAGTAAAAGCAACTGCAGTGTTAAGGAGAGATATTTGTATGATGGGGGAATGTACAGTTTGTGCAGTGGATGTAATAAACACATAGTCACTGCAAACAGTAGGTGACTCATCTCCAGAATTTGGCTGAATGTATTTGACTTGTGCTGAGCTCAGTGTATCTGATGTGCGTAGGGATGACTTAGAAGCAGATTTCATACAATTGCAAAATGATTCAGTTTTCCACAATTAGTACATTTACGTCCTAGAGCAGGACAGTCACCATTATGAGGGAAATGTTTGCCACATCTGTACACATCTTTGAGCAGTCAGTGCCTGTAGTTTTCGTTTAGTGTGCACAAGTTGCACACCTGTGCATCAGTGCCCTCCTCTATGGCAGCAGCTTGAGTCTCAGAAATTTCCAGACCGTGCCATGTGTAGAAGATCCTGCAAGCAACTCTGCTTGTAAAGCTTGGCGCCGTACTTAGATATGTGCAGGATACAATGATTTGTGATGTGATTTCATCATCAACATCACAAAATTGCAGCTTTGTGCTAATTGTCTTAAACGGGTGCAAAGGAGTCCATGGTCTCCTGGGTAGTTGTTTAGCAATTCTGAACTTGTATCTTTCATATCTGATGTTTTGCTTAGGATTAAAATATTCAGTTATGCTTTAGCATTTTGAGTAGTCAGTAGTGCTGTCTGTAGGTAAGGTGCAGTAATGTCATAAACAGCAGAACCAGCATAATGAAGTAATAAAGCTTTCTTTCTTTTATCCTCTGTGATGGCCATGGCCTCCAGGAAATTGTCAAACGGAGTAGCCATTTTTTCCAGTTCTGTGCAAGATTATGGTATCAGACAATCAAAGTTGGGGAAGGTGTGGAGTTGCTCACCATATTAACTTTACTTTTGAAGCACAGTGATAGAGTTAAACTGAACAGTGCAGAAAGTAGAATGAGAGCTGTGCAGTCTGCTGTAGATGGACAGTGACAGGCAAGTGAGTATAACTGGGTCCTGTATGTGGAGGACTGGTACAGGTAGTCACACTGGTAAGTATGCTGGTACTCACAGGGTTAAAGTCTTTAACCCTTTCACTGCCAGGAGATTTTCATTTTTTTTTGCGTTAACTGCCAGAAGATTTTCAGGATTTTGCCCCAATCGCTTTACTAATTTTACAGTAGGAAACCTTGCAGTAAATCAGGAATATTTACGTTGTTTTTTTCAGCACAAAGTCTACGAAGCGAGCTGTGCTTGATCTAATGCACATTTAGATTGACTCGCCATACACGAAGCAAGCTGTGATCTAATTCACATTTAGATTGACTCGCTATACACGAAGCAAGCTGTGCTTGATCTAATGCAAATTTAGATTGATTAGCCATACACGAAGCGAGCTGTGCTTGATCTAATGCACATTTAGATTGACTGGTTATACACGAAGCGAGCTGTGCTTGATCTAATTTACATTTAGATTGACTGGCCATACACGAAGCGAGCTGTGCTTGATCTAATTCACATTTAGATTGACTGGCCATACACGAAGCGAGCTATGCTTGATCTAATTCACATTTAGATTGACTGGCCATACACAAAGCGAGCTGTGCTTGATCTAATTCACATTTAGATTGACTGGCCATACACGAAGCGAGCTGTGCTTGATCTAATGCACATTTTGACTGAATTGTCAAGTCCCTACTGTTTGCAGTGACTATGTGTTTATTACATCCACTGCACAAACTGTACATTCCCCCATCATCACAAATATCTCTCCTTAACACTCAGTTGCTTTACTATTGACACAGGAGCCTCTGTGAACATTATAGACATTTGTACATATTGCCACCTGAATACAACCTCTTTGATACCTGTACAAACCAAAATTTTTCCTTATGGCTCTCAACTCCTTGCCGACAATAGGTAATTTGATTCAGATATTTACTACAAAGATAAAACCTATACTACAACTTTCTTTGTACTACAAGGCTCTGGGGGTTGCCTCTCCAGCTATCACACAGCTTTAACTCTTGGACTCATCAATATAGTTCACACTGTAGCTAACCCAACAGTCTCTGATGTCAAGCACTAGTTGACAAGTACTCCAATCTTTTTGTGGCCTTGGTAAACTAAAGAATTTTCAAATTCACCTTCACATTGATGAAGACATTCGTCCATTTCACAGCCACACGACAAATTCCTTTTCACTTGGGAAGCAAATTGAAGACGAACTAAAGTCTTTAGAGGAACAAGACATCATTGAAACTGTTTCAGCCCCCACTCCATGGGTTTCTCCCTCAGTGGCTGTACCTAAACCCAAAGATCCAAACAAAATAAGAATTGTGTAGACATGCGTCTTCCAACACTGCTATACAGAGAGAGAACACCTCTCTCCAACTCTCAGTGATGTTATTCATCTCCTAAATGGAGCCACCGTGTTCTCTAAACTGGATCTCATAATAAGGTTATCACAACTGGAACTTAGTCCAGAATCCAGATACATAACTA
Source organism: Hymenochirus boettgeri (assembly GCA_019447015.1). Classification (NCBI taxonomy): domain Eukaryota; kingdom Metazoa; phylum Chordata; class Amphibia; order Anura; family Pipidae; genus Hymenochirus; species Hymenochirus boettgeri. The sequence continues at coordinate 368,191,241 of CM033469.1, read as the reverse complement.
CATTTCCCACACATTTTGGTCTCGAAGATACAAACGACTAACGTTTGGTGTTTGCTCGGCTGCTGAGATTTTTCAAGAAGCAATAAGAAAACATTATTCAACATATTCCTAATGCACTCAATTACAGTGATGACATACTAGTTTTTGGAAAAACACAGAATGACCACAACTCTGCCCTACACGCAGTATTTGAGTGCTTATCATCCCAACTTCACTCAACAGAACAAATGTGAATTCAACAAATCTACCTTGGAATTCTATGGCCACATATTTTCTGCTGCTGGGATGCAACCTGATCCTAAAAAAGTACAGCCAATAAATCAACTACAATCCCAAATGATGTTAATGAAGTTCGCTCTTTTCTTGGCATGGCCAGTTACTGCGCTAGGTACATCAAGGACTTCTCCACTATCAGTGCACCTTTGCGAGACCTCACCAAACAAGGATGTGCATTTCAATGGTCATCAGCATGCCAAAAATCATTTGAACAATCAAAACAGAACTTAATTCTGCCACTATCATGGCTTATTTTGATCCTGCGCTAAGAACTGAACTAATTGTGGATGCCAGTCCAGTTGGACTCGGAGCTATTCTTGTCCAATATAAACCAGAAAACCCATACCCACAAGCTATTTCTTATGCAAGCAGAAGTCTGACATGTTACAGAAAAAATATTCTCAGCCAGAAAAAGAAAGTCTAGCAGTTGTCTGGGATGTGAACACTTCCACTTATTTTTATATGGCACCATTTACAATGTTTTACTGATCATTGGCTCTTATTACCATATTTGAAATCCAAGAGCAAAATGTCCTGCTCGAATCGAAAGGTGGGGTTTCGACTACAAGGATATACACAAAATATTCATCGTCCGAAAAATATACAATCCTGCTGATTACATTTCACACATCCCACTACTTCAGATGAGGCCACAAGTCTATTGCAGAAGAATATATTAACTTTGTTGCTGCACACGCTGTGCCAAAAGCACTCACATTGGACATTTTTATAGAGGCAACCAAACGGGACAAAACTCTTCTTGCATTAATACACATAATTGAAACCACGGTGGCATGAATCCAGAGAGCTACCTTTCCTGATCCTGAAGTAATCATCACTGAACTAAGGCATTTGCAGCTGTCAAAGATGAACTTTCCCTTGCTAAGGACCATCTCATTCTAAAAGGAACCAAATTAGTAGTACCTCAGGCCTCGCTAAACTACTGTAAATATTGCCCATGAAGGACATTGTGGCATTGTTGGCACTAAAAACTTCTCAGAGAAAAAGTTTGGTTTCCAAACTTGGATCAAATAGTTTAAAAAACTATACAGCACTGTTCCACTTGCCAAGTAGTAAAAAATTCTTCCAAACCTGAACCACTCCATATGTCTTCCTTACCCTCAACAGTTTGGGATGAAATTGCTGTGGACATTTATGGTCCTCTACCCGATGGACAATACCTACTTGTTGTTGTAGATGAATATTCAGATATCCTGATATTTCATTCATTACATCCACATCAGCTACCACTTACTACCTGCGTTGGACAGCATATTCAGCATATGGCATCCCCCGATGGTAAAGACAGCAACGGGCCACCATTTAATGGACATCTGTTTCAACAATTTGCTGCATATCTTGGATTTAAACACAGAAAAATAACTCCTTGCTGGCCACAAGCTAATGGCATTGTAAACGGCTCATGATTACTCTAGGTAAGAGATTAAGGCTGCTTATCTGGAACAAATTCCACTAAAGCAGGCATTGTACAAATTTTTACGCAATTACCGAAACACTCCTCACTCAACCACTAATGTTCCTCCTCAAAACTGTCTTTAACAGGCCAATTCATCCACTCTTCCAGAAATCCCTAGTGCACACAATCCACCCCTAGTGACTCTTCTATTAGAGAACAGATTCTCAATCCAAACAGAAAATGAAACAATATGCGGACCAAAACGTCATGCTCAGTCCTCCCATGCATGTCTAAATGATAGGGTGGTTGTTTTACAAAAGAGACATAACAAAAACACCTCTGCATACAATCCCAAGCCTTACCATGTCATAGCCGAAAAGGTAGCATGATTACGGCACACGGAGATGGACTAGCATAACCCCGGAATGCTTCATACTTTAAGGTTCTCCCCAGTCTGAATACATACCACAGGCACAGACAGAAGTCAGAGAGTCTCCTCAAACATAGGAGGGCCAGTTCAATCACCTGAATGCATCCATGTACCTGCTGATACTTCATATCACCAAGGAGTGGTGTTCAGTCTCCGATTCACGAGGAACCATGTTCAAGGAGACGATACCCCTGCCGACCACGAAAACCCCCACCAAGGCTTATTGAGGAAATATAAGCTCTTCATAATATAAACTGATCTGTATTTTAATATGCCAGTGTTTCATTTATTTTTTCATTACTATTTGTATGTTTTGTTTAACCTTTAAAAAAAAAAAAAAAAAAAAAAGGGATGATGTAACATCTACATGTTTGTTAATACTGTTTCTTTAAGGCATAGAGCAGCTGGGAAAAAGGGGCAGTACCAGAAGTAACTAGGAATAGCATGGGATGAGAAAGTGTGTGTACCTGTTGCTCTTTTTGAATAAATCAAGTTCCCTCTACATTCCAAGTGTTTTCTTGCTCTTGAACAATATAACAGGGAGACATAACAGCCATACACGAAGCAAGCTGTGCTTGGTCTAATTCACATTATAGTTGACTGGCCATACACGAAGCAGTGTTGTACTTGATCTAATTCACATTTAGATTGACTGGCCATACACAAAGCGAATTGTGTTTGATCTAATGCACATTTAGATTGACTGGCCATATACAAAGCGAGCTGTGCTTGATCTAATCACATTTAGATTGATTAGCCATATACAAAGCGAGCTGTGTTCTTGATCTAATGCACATTTAGATTGATTAGCCATACAGAAGCGAGCTGTGCTTGATCTAATTCACATTTTAATTGATTAGCCATACACAAGCGGCTGTGCTTGATCTAATGCACATTTAGATTGACTCACCATACACGAAGCAAGCTGTGATCTAATTCACATTTAGATTGACTCGCCATACACGAAGCAAGCTGTGCTTGATCTAATGCACATTTAGATTGATTGCCATACATGAGCGAGCTGTGCTTGATCTAATGCACATTTAGATTGATCGCCATACACGAAGCGCTGCTTGATCTAATGCACTTTTAGATGACTGGCTATACACAGCGAGCTGTGCTTGATCTAATTCCATGTAGATTGACTGGCCATACACAAAGCGAGCTGTGCTTGATCTAATGCACATTTTGACTGATTGTCAGAAAACCATTGATCATAGAACCACACACAGCTTTGATTATGAACACAATGTGATTCTTTTGTTTGTATGCGGTCAATACAATTGAACAGAAACCATCACAATGTCTTAAAAACCTTGCAGATCTTGTACAATCAATTAAACCGATTCAATCAGTTTTACACTCAATATTCACATCACATTAGATTAGCCATACTCAAAGCGAGCTGTTCTTGATCTAATTCACATTTAGATTGATTAGCCATACACGAAGCGAGCTGTGCTTGATCTAATGCACATTTATATGACTGGCCACACCCGAAGCGAGCTGTGCTGGATCTAATTCACATTTAGATTGACTGGCCATACACAAAGCACTGTTCTTGATCTAATGCGCATTAAGATTGTAAGCCATACCACAAGCGAGCTGTGCTTGGCTAATGCACATTTAGATTGACTGGCCACACACGAAGCGAGCTGTGCTGGATCTAATTACATTTAGATTGATTAGCCATACACGAAGCGAGCTGTTCTTGATGTATTCAGATTTAGATTGATTAACCATACACGAAGCGAGCTGTGCTTGATCTAATTCACATTTAGATTGATTAGCCATACACAAAGCGAGCTGTGCTTGATCTAATGCACATTTAGATTGACTCGCCATACACGCAAGCTGTGCTAGATCTAATGCACATTTAGATTGACTGGCTATACACGAAGCGAGCTGTGGTTCATCTAATTCACATTTAGATTGACTGGCCATCACACAAGTGAGCTGTTCTTGATCTAATGCACATTAAGATTGATTAGCCATACTGAAGCGAGCTGTGCTGATCTAATGCACATTTAGATTGACTGGCCATACACAAGCGAGCTGTCTGGATTTAATTTACATTTAGATTGATTAGCCATACACGAAGCGAGCTTGTTCTTGATCTAATTCACATTTAGATTGATTAGCCATACATGAAGCGAGCTGTGCTTGATCTAATGCACATTGAGATTGACTCGCCATACACGAAGCAAGCTGTGCTTGATCTATTCACATTTGATTGACTCGCCATACACGAAGCGAGCTGTGCTTGATCTAATGCACATTTAGATTGATTAGCCATACACGAAGCGGCTGTGCTTTCTAATTCACATTTAGTTGACTGGCATAACACAGCGAGCTGTGCTGGTCTAATTTACATTTAGTTGATTAGCCCTACACGAAGGGAGCTGTTCTTGATCTAATTCACATTTAGATTGATTAGCCATTCACGAAGCAGCTGTGCTCTTGATCTAATTCACATTTAGATTGATTAGCCATACATGAAGCGAGCTGTACTTGATCTAATTCACATTTATATGATTAGCCATACATGAAGCGAGCTGTGCTTAATCTAATGCACATTTAGATTGACTCGCCATACACGAAGCAAGCTGTGATCTAATTCACATTTAGATTGACTCGCTATACACGAAGCAAGCTGTGCTGATCTAAGCACATTTAGATTGATTAGCCATCCATGAGCGAGCTGTGCTTGATCTAATGCACATTTAGATTGACTGGCTATACACGAAGCAAGCTGTGCTTGATCTAATGCACATTTAATGATAGTGCCATACAACAAGCGAGCTGTTCTTGATCTAATTCACATTTAGATTGATTAGCCCATACACGAAGCAAGCTGTGCTTGACTAATGCACATTTAGATTGACTGGCCACACACGAAGCGAGCTGTGCTGGATCTAATTCACATTTAGATTGACTGGCCATACACAAAGCGAGCTGTTCTTGATCTTTGCACATAAAGATTGATTAGCCATAGACGGAAGCGAGCTGTGCTTGATCTAATGCACATTTAGATTGACTGGCCACACACGAAGCGAGCTGTGCTGGATCTAATTCATTTAGATTGATTAGCCATACACGAAGCGAGCTGTTCTTGATCTAATTCAGATTTAGATTGATTAGCCATACACAAAGCGAGCTGTGCTTGATCTAATTCATTTAGATTGATTAGCCACACAAAGCGAGCTGTGCTTGATCTAATGCTCTTTAGATTGACTCACCATACACAAGCAAGCTGTGCTAGATCTAATGCCCATTAGATTGACTGGCTATACACGAAGCGAGCTGTGCTTGATCTAATTCACATTTAGAATGACTGGCCATACACAAGTGAGCTGTTCTTGATCTAATGCACATTAGATTGATTAGCCATACATGAAGCGAGCTGTGCTTGATCTAATGCACATTTAGATTGACTGGCCATACACGAAGCGAGCTGTGCTGTATTAATTTACATTTAGATGATTAGCCAACACAAAGCGAGCTGTTCTTGATCTAATTCACATTTAGATTGATTAGCCATACATGAAGCGAGCTGTGCTTGATCTAATGCACATTTAGATTGACTGCCCATACACGAGCAGCTGTGCTTGATCTAATTCACATTAAATTGACTCGCCATACACGAAGCGAGCTGTGCTTGATCTAATGCACATTTAGATTTATTAGCCATACACAAAGCAGCTGTTCTTGATCTAATGCACATTTAGATTGATTAGCCATACACGAAGCGAGCTGCTTGATCTAATTCACATTTAGTTGACTGGCCTACACAAAGCGAGCTGTTCTTGATCTAATGCACTAAGATTGATTAGCCATACACGAAGCGAGCTGTGCTTGATCTAATGCACATTTAGATTGACTGGCCAACACAAGCGAGCTGTGCTGGATCTAATTTACATTTAGATTGATTAGCCAACACGAAGGAGATGTTCTGATCTAATTCACATTTAGATTGATTAGCCATTCACGAAGCAACGGTGCTCTTGATCTAATTCACATTTAGATTGATTAGCCATACACGAAGCGAGCTGTGCTTGATCTAATGCACATTTAGATTGACTCGCCATACACGAAGCAGCTGTGATCTAATTCACATTTAGATTGACTCGCTATACACGAAGCAAGCTGTGCTTGATCTAATGCAAATTTAGATTGATTAGCCATACACGAAGCGAGCTGTGCTTGATCTAATGCACATTTAGATTGACTGGTTTATACACGAAGCGAGCTGTGCTTGATCTAATTTACATTTAGATTGACTGGCCATAACACGAAGCGAGCTGTGCTTGATCTAATTCACATTTAGATTGACTGGCCATACACGAAGCGAGCTATGCTTGATCTAATTCACATTTAGATTGACTGGCCATACCCAAAGCGAGCTGTGCTTGATCTAATTCACATTTAGATTGACTGGCCTACACGAAGCGAGCTGTGCTTGATCTAATGCACTTTTTGACTGAATTGTCAAAAACCTTGATCATAGAACCACACACAGCTTTATTATGAACACAATGGACTTTTGTTTGTATGCGTGTCAATACAATTGAACAGAAACCATCACAATGTCTTAAAAACCTTGCAGATTCTTGTACAATCAATTGAACCGATTCAATCAGTTTTACACTCAATATTTATCACTTTTACTTGATCGAATGGAATCAATCCAAAGAATCAATTACACCGATCGAACAAACAGAAATAAAGACCTTGCTGACAGTTACTAGAAAAAAAAAAAATACACACAAATATTTGTAGGCTGTAGAGAAGCTATGTGACTGATAATAATGCCACATTTTACAACCAATCTCATCACTAACCCAAGGGAAATATTATACCAGGTGAGAAATAAAAACAACAGTAGAATTTATAACAGAGAAACGTGGAAGAATTTTAAAGATAAGAAGCACATTTTTTTCAATCATCAAATGTCTTCCAGCTGTTCAAAAACAAGAATTGATATAGCCCCTGGCAAGGCCTGCAGATATAAACACAGGCAGCCTGACAGTGACAGAGCAAGCATTCACCAAGAATGTAGACAGAAATTAAAGCAACGGTCCCCATGAAATTAGGTAAAAATCCCTCTTGATGAGATCAGAAGATTAAACACACTTTAAGATTAAAAGTTCTTATTGTTAAAAATGGTGCTAATTTTGCCCCAACCAATCATATGTTAGCTTTCAAATGTTAAATAACATCTGATTGGTTGGGTCAATGTTAGCACCATTTTTAATGATAAGAACTTTTATTGAATCTCCCTGACTGTAGGGTTTATATTATCCCCGGAAAACGAGAGCAGAGACACACCACAACAGAAAATTACCCCAACTAGCTATTTCATCAGATATAATTGGTGCTTACCTACAGTATGTCATTAGTGCTACATGAAACTACTGTACTCCCTAATTCACAATATATATATTAAAAGTCACCCTTGGGTTTAATGACCTGTATAAAGGTTCTTGAGACCTATGGTCTTTTATATGGCCAGGGAGCTTGGGGTATATTGATAAAAGCACAACAGTGTCTGTATTTATAATTCCACCATTATTTTGCACTGTGATCATAAAAATTAATTTTTTTTTAAAGAATTCCTGATCCAGCACAAACACCAGCCACTGCTAGGCCAGCCCTCCAGTTCACCTGCCACTGCTAGGCCAGCCCTCAAGTTCACCTGCCACTGCTAGGCCAGCCCTCTAGTTCACCAGCTACAGCTAGGCCAGCCCTCCAGTTCACCAGCCACTGCTAGGCCAGCCCTCTAGTTCACCAGCTACAGCTAGGCCAGCCCTCCAGTTCACCAGCCACTGCTAGGCCAGCCCTCCAGTTCACAGTGGCTGGTGAACTGGAGAGATGACTTAACAATGGATGGAATGACACCCGAGTGACCACATTACACATGGGCAAATCGAGCGTGTGCAGACATCCCACCCTGCCTCTTCGTTCTTCCAGGCAGGCTGGGCGAGGGGGCGTGGCAATGCTGTGTGACATCATTGATGTCACGCAGTGGGCGGGGCATACACGCTAGGGGGTGGGAGGAGGCGGGGTTCGGGGTGTGGTATGGTTGGTCCGGTGGCGTGCCAGACAGAAAGGGGCATAACAGGGAGGAGATTCAGGACTCCTCTCCGTTGCGGGAGATCGGGGTGGTCTCGCGGGAGCACGGGAGACCACCCCGATTTGCGGGAGACTCCCGGACGTTCCGGGAGTAGTGGGATACATGCATGTGTATGTAGCTTTACTGAAGGAAGGAAGGTGTAGCCACAGACATACGCAGAGGATGGAAGCTGCGGGCAGGTAGACAGGCGTGCGTGCATTTGCACAAGGATCTGTTTGCATTGCACTTTATGCACAATAAACACTTATTAAAAGCCACTGGGGTGCGCTGTTTTTATCATATATCTATATATACTCGGGCAGCATAACTATGTGGGTGTTAGTGCGACTGTTCAACAAAACTATATATATAAGGACTAGCAAAAGTGTGCCCGTTGGTGCACAGTGGGAAATATGTGGGTGTATGTTTAGCTATATATGGATACACATGATATAAAATCTTCCCCCTTAAATTTCCAACCAATAATAGATCAATAGCAGATCCATTGGGTCATTCTATAATTAGAACGGCCACATTGCCGAAACGTTGTGTGTTGTTATCTGCACTTAATAAAGAGGGATTCCTCCTTTGAAAGCAAAGTAACGACTGGACAGCCCTATTTTTCATTTATACGTTGAATTGCATGTGTGGCAGTGAGGTGGCCAACAGGGCGAGGACGCCTAGCAGGTACCCAGCTTGTTATTATTATTGGAATATATTTTATTCACACCTGCCAGTCACAATACACTTGTATATCAATCTCTTTGTTAGACCATATAGACTGCCAGCCTGCTGACTATAATGTACGGTAGGTCTTCGTTCTGTGACTGCAATATAAATCACTGCACTGAAGGTTATTTTATTTGTACTAGATTGCAAACGCAGCCAACTGATAAATGTTTCTATCGAGTTTATTAGACATTCCTGACTAGCTTTTCATTTTAAATAGGATCAGATTTTACAGTAAGGCTCACTGATTCCTTGTTTTATTTTACTTTAAATAAAGCAGGTTTGTCCTTAAAGGGTTTCTTGTTTTAAAAAAAAATCAAAGAAGTAATATTTCCCTCAATGAGCCACACATTATAATTGCATTGAAACCTCAAAGTCCCTTCCAGGTCTTCCACTGAACAACTGGCCATCAGGTAACATAGTTTGTTTGAAAACAAACCTGGTTTAAATTTGGAGCAACCAGTTTTGAAAAAAAATTGAGAAACGAAAATTCTATTTGAATATTCCATTCAAAAATCAAAAATTCCTTTTAAAATTCTCAAAATAAAACCCAAATGAAAAAATCTTTAAAAAAATATAAACAGGTGTGTAACAAAAATTTATAGAGGTGAAATATTGCCTGTGCTTATAATCTGCAGCATCCAATCAGAAGTTTTCGACGTGTTCTAACTGCTGTAGTTTGGTAAAGGGTTATAATTGGTTGTTGATATTTAGTATCACAGGCACATTTTTGCATCTCTTATTAAATAAGCGTGCATGTGTACTTTTCGGAAAAGGAAAGTGTTCCAAAATGCATGTAAGAAACAAATTGTCCTGTTGCTACATGTAATAAAGGATTTTTTGCAATTTGAGCTTCTTAACATCTTCTCCTTTACAATAAAGGGAATGTCCACCCCCCAAAACTAAAATTTAACCCCATACTGGCAACATTGTATAGCTAAAAAAAAAATCCTTACCTTCTCCTGCAATGCTTGTCCAAAGTCCAGGAAACTGAAGAGTAGGAGCTGTCTTTGTGCCTTCTCCGTGTCCTCTGAGAGGACAGTGGCATGCAAAGGGGGGCCCTTTCCCCCTTTCCCTCCCACCCTCCTGATCCCTCCATGGCTGCCCTTCACCTAGCGTATAATGCCTGACCACCCCCAACTGCAATATTAGTTTGCTAAAAAAAGAATCCAGACTCTACTTACAGCCATTTGCTCCAGCAGCGCTCTGCATTGCCAGCAGCCGCTTCTGTGATTAACTGCCTCTCAGCCAATCACAACCACGGCTGACAGTCCGGCCCCTGTTTGCAAGTTTCGGCAAACAGAGGGCTGGATCAGAGCGCCACGGGAGCGAAGAGCTGTAAGTTCTGGTTCTTTTTTTTTAGCAATCTAATATAGCGGATGGGGTTGGCAGGGGTGCCCTACATTATATTAAAAAACTATTTAGAGGGTGGAGATTTAATATACTCTATTATACTACATTTACTCTTCCAATAGTGGTTACGGTATATTACTTTTACTACTGTGCAGCTATTTAACTGGGACTTAGATTACAGGGTATGTAGATAACAGAAGGGATGTAGATGGGATACATTTATTGGATAGCAGAGATAGATAACTTTAGCAAGATTGCACAAAATATACGGTACTCTAGTTCCTTTAAAGCCAATTACCTGGCACTTAGACTGAATTTACAGTAATTGTAAGGAAGACTGATTGATACTTTCTTTGTAATTGGACATACAATCAAATGCATTATATTTATTTTGTTCCACTCTTTATGGACAGATAGAAAAAACATAATGGGCTGGGCTCAGGGCCTCTCAGAGGCTAAAGAATAAAACACAGACGGGACATCACAAAGAAATGTAACAGGGACTAGTGTTTGTATTGTGTTAACGCTTGGGGAAATAAAGCACAATATTGGAAAAAATACCCACGCTAGACTGTATTCAGAAAAGCTTGGAAACATTCTAGGTCCTTCAAAACCTCAATATCAATCACAAGCAGTGTCAGACTGGACTGTTGGGGCCCATCAAGAAATCTGAGACTAAGGGCCCTCTAGGGCGAGTGTAGGGGCCCATATAACATTTCATATCCCTATTATCACTCATTTGCATATCTATCTTACATATCTATCTTACATATCTATCTTACATAGGCATTGCCTATGATTAAGGACAGGTGTGTCCGAAACGCGTAAGGCGTGTAAGAGAATAAAGGCTTTTTATTGCAACTCTACGGTGGACTGTCTCCTGTGTTCCCGGCGTCTGTGCAGATTCCAACATTTTGAAACTTGCTTGTATATGCAGTAACCCTCATAAGTAGCCTAGTATTTTTGGTAATAATAACATTTTATTTGAGATTTGGTGATTCATATATGTTCTCCTGACCATTTCACAGGTTCCTGAGCCATATATAGTAGGTTCCCATACTTTATTTGCCCTTTAAAGGGCAACTGTGGTCTTCAAACAAGTTAGGTTAAATGAAAGCCTGTGGTATTTTCTTTATAATGAGCCGACAATCACATCTCTGGTTTCACCCTGTGAGAAATGATATTGAGGTGAATGTTCAAACTTCCTTCTTCCAGTAGGTTGAGTGACATCACCTTACCTCTGCTTCGCCCCTCTGCCCCGGGGGAGAAGCATGCTCAGTAAAGACTTAATGCTGGGAAAATCACGAAGTACCTGAGAAGGGGAGCCTATTAATGCAGACAGGCAGGTCACATTACTTTAAGCTGGTCACATGGTTAAAAACAGGAAGAGTTCAAGTAGGAAGTAATATTTCTGAACCTTTCCAGCTATAACTTCTCACAAATTTTATCTAGAGATATGATTTAGGTTGTATTTTGAAAGTACAATGGAAGGCTTTTTATCTAATCCTTATTAGTTTGGAAGATTTGGGGACCACAGTTACCCTTTAATTTAAGCTGGGTACACACAATGAGATATTTCGGTCCGATCGACCGATAGTTCAGTGTATCGGTCGATCGGACCGAAATTATCGCATCCGATCGGTCGCGGTGACTATCGGACGCGGCTGCTTTTGCCGCGACCGTCAGTCCTTCCTCCTGGCCGACCGTTCGAAAGTATCGAACGGTCGGTCAGGAGGAAAAATCACTAGGTGTGTACCTAGCTTTACTTGCAACTTTCGTTTTTTTCCCCCCATTGACTTCTACGGGTCTTTTGAATTTTGGCATCTACCAACAGTAAGCGCAACTTTAAGAAAGGGGTCGGCTTCACAACCTATCTATAGACATAGCTGATATTTAGTAAATCGCATCTTAAGGGCTCCTTCAGATGGGTAGAGAACCACAGATAAAGCCTAGAAGAAGAGATCTCCTAAACTGCCTGGTATCGTTTACCTGACTGTTCACATCAGAAATCCTGTCTTAAAATCTTGGTTCCATTATTAAATTAAACAGTAAAAAAATAAAACATCTGTTTGAAGGATTGGGCGCAATTTTAAGTCCAATTATTTTGTTGTGTAAACCTATAAGGCCATAACAACTACGATATTTGTTAACGAATCATCGGAATAAGTAGAAGAATATCTTTGTTGGTGTGTTAACCTTTAGCTATATGGTGAATATTTGGCAGAAGTTGAAGGTTGTCTAATGATCTCTTTTAAGGGGATTACAAACATCTTTTGAAGCTTTTTTTTAACATCTTGTTAATTTGCTGCACAACATGATACGATAATACAAGGATTAGAAAAGTAGAAATGGATTTATCCCTACATCAATATTGTAATCCAGTTAAACAAATTGCTACAAACCTTGATAGCCTAACCCTGCCTTCTCAACTATGTATCTAATGAAAGTAAATCTGTTTAAACAGACAGAAAACTCAATAATTTGACTCCTCTCGTAGTAAAGAACTCAATCTATAGCTAGAAATGAAGGGGGAAATATTCTTATTACGTGAAAGGGAGAATTCTTGTTGTCTGTTTATCCTTATTAATAAAATATACTGTACTCACAGAGCTATTTCTATTAACCTGTAACCTTTGTGAATAATTAATTCTAGTTATTTGTGAATTGGTGTTAAAACATAGTATGCTTTATTCCCCCCACAAGGGACTCCAATTAAATATCCCTTTAAATGTAGGATAATAAATTATAGTGCTGAATTCTGCAAGCACTAGTGTTTGTCAGCAAGGTTAAAGGTGTAGGGTGGTCAAAACACAATCCCCAGTTACCATTGTGCCTTGGATGGCCAATTTACTTTTTTCTTTGTTTTGTAATAAAATAAAACTTCCCTTGAAGAGGAAATATGGTCTCCATACACATGGCCTTTTTTAAAAGGGGCACTCTCCTATCTTTAAAATGACTCAAGGATAATGCTTAAGTTCTAGATTCAGTCTATCCAAAGTTACAGCAGTATAAAGGGTGTTTTTTCCTGTTAGTAATGTGATCTGTGACATCACCAGAATTTTGGGGTCTTCCTCCATGTTTAAGGTTGGAGCATTCCCACTGCTGGAACAGAGCATCAGGTCTGTCCCAGCAGTCACATAAAATTGTCGCAGAATGGTGTGACTGTCACAGAGACTCAGACATATCAGGAACTGTAATTTTACAAGCCTATAACTTAAGATCCAGAGAAGCTAGATACGTCATCCTATGATTTTTTTGAAAGGTATGGAAGAGCTCTGTTAAATAGAGAACACTTGTATGGAGACCACAGTTACCCAAAACACAGAAATAATCAACACAAATATGCTAAGTTATGTAACTGTTGCATAAAAATATGAATTACTGACTAATCAAATATGGTAACAGATGAGAAAAACTCAGACTGCATGTTGCTAATTATTCATTGGGTTTAAATGAAATGACTGTATAAAATGTATTACAAACAGTGTCTGATTATAGCAGGAAACTTTGCTGGTCTATTTAAAGAAAGTAAAATGAATTTGCTAGGAAAGAGGCAGAATTCAGGAAATTATCCTTCCTCGGTTAGCAAAAAGAAAATCTCATCAGGCCGTCTGCCTTTGCTAATTGCCTTTAACGGCCGTAGGAAATATCAGGAAACACTTCCAAACCAGAAATGCTTTTTGGCTCATATATATTGTATATTTGATTTGGTTAAAAGCCTCCTTTATGAGTCAGTAAGAAATATTGGTGGACTGATAAAGTTATTGTATTGACAATCCAACTACTGTCAAAAAGAAAGATAGGATGAAAGGATGCGTATTGCTTTTTCATCATTACAAAAGCAAAGATCAGCAGAATATTGCTGCGTTAATAACTCCATTTGTTGTCTTAAAGATCTGTAGATTGTTGCAGTAATGCAGGTAAAGAACTGAAAACCAAGGTGTTGTCTGCAAAACTGAAATGTATTTGGTTTAATCCAAGTACAGTATAATAATAACAGCCTTAGACTAACTGACAAGTAAGAAGTCTCAGCAATGGCACTGGAAACTGCACGAGTAATGTATCTAGGGTGCAAAATCCTCTAATATTGTTTTTTGTAGAGAAGGCCCCAGTGCTTGCTAATCTCTCTGCTGTCACTGCCTGATATAGGCACAAGGATAGGGATAAAATTAGATAAAAGTAATAAACTAAAGAACATGGTGCTAATCTTACAAGTATATGATGTTAATTCACCGCATGTGGAAGAAGTCACTAGTTGCACTATTAGTGCTATAGAGGGTGTTAATATCGCATGGTTGAAATTAATAGGATGTGCTCTAGAATTCTATTTTGTATGTGTGATGTAATAAATTGGTTACTAGTTGCACTATAAAGTGTAGATGTACACAATCCCATTTTTAAACATATTTGTACTGTATTGTACCAATAGTGTAGCTATCGGAATGCTATAATAGTGCAAGTTAATTCAGTTTATTTCAATGCTGTATTAACTAGCCATGGCCATGTAACCAATTAAGGAGTAAGCTACTGTATAAGGCACAGGGCAGTTTATGAGAGAATAAGCCTATAAACCGATGCACTTGCACTGAGATGAACATGATTGTTTCAGAGGAAGACTGTGTCTCTCTTTAGACTGCTGTCAAGGAGCTTAAAATGACATGGCAGTGACCTTTGCTGGACCACGTAGATAAGGGAATACTGATTAAATAAATGCAGCATTATGTTACTCATGAACTAATTCCCACTATTGAATTTCCTGCGTTCTGTGAAAGAGGTCTGAGTTGATCACAGGTCCCCTAATGCCACTATAAAAAATTGCTGTGTAAGTACTGGGAAAACTGGCCATGCAGTGGGAAGAGCACATTTATTATGGTGCAACGGGTTAAAATCATTTGGCTTCTTCGCATTCCAGCAGCATTAATTAATACATATGACCAAGGCGTGTTTCAGGAATGTAAAGCTAATACCTCCATTTGAAATGTTTCATGTTATAAAACTGTGGGAGTGATATACGGAGAGTCGCTATCATATAGAATGTGCTAAATCTACATCCGCTTTTCGTATTCAATAAAGGATTTACGAGATATTATATTTTGGTTTGGGTCAACTCAAGCCCAGTACTGTACCCATTGCAAATTACATCTAAAAGTCATGTGAAGTCACGTTAAACAAACCATTGATTTAGATGCCGAGTGTCAACATATTTGGCCCATTACCACGCAAATGGACCCTTTCAAGCAAAAAATCACTCAAACTCCCTTCATTACTACAGTAACACATGAAATACAGCCTGTGGAAACAACATTTGTAAGAAGCGAAACGCGCTTACATTACTAATTGCTTAGACTACATTATTGATATTGGAAGGAATTGTTTTGTATTATTTAAATGCTCAATAAAGCCATCTACAGTGTACCATTTTTTATTTCCATTTTCCTAAGACACCACTTTGTTTGGTACATTTTTCAACCCCTTTGTGGTATACAATTCATGACATCACTATGTGTATTGCAATCCAATAAAAAAACACATGTGCACATCACATTTTCTTTGTGCAGCAGAAACCTGCCTTCTTCAAGACCTTTTTCCCCAGGTCCAGATTAAAATTTAAAATCA
Source organism: Hymenochirus boettgeri (assembly GCA_019447015.1). Taxonomy (NCBI): domain Eukaryota; kingdom Metazoa; phylum Chordata; class Amphibia; order Anura; family Pipidae; genus Hymenochirus; species Hymenochirus boettgeri. The sequence goes on along the minus strand of CM033469.1, from coordinate 368,175,308 downwards.
CTGGTGCAGATAAATGTAATAAATAAATGTTATAAATCTCAATTTATACAACAACTTAAATAGGAGTTACTTCAAACACTGTTGAGGAAAAGTACAGTATATCCAGGTACCCAATAACACAAAATATGGACAGAGGGGCCCATGTTAACTTCTGTTGAATTTACTAATATCTAAGGTCATTGATCCACAAAATAGGGGTTTATTTCTCACTTCATTATGCCATACTTGGCTTATATTTTTGGAATATATTTTAATTTTCATAAACCTGAGATTATGTAAGAGCTTGAAATATATATGTACGGTATGTATAATTTTATTTATGTAGAGGATTCGTGCTGTACAATCTTATAATATAAAAAGTCAAACAAGGGGGATAAAAAAAGTGAATACATAATTAAATATGCTCATTACTAAGTGGCCCCTGCCCCATAGAGCTTACAATCTACTAATGGACTTTATGTTTCTTAGTTAATAGATATCTGCTACTATAGAGAGAGATCAATTGATTGGAAGATATGATAATGGATTCATATTACATGGTATACACCTATGTCAAAATAAAATAATCAGCTTGTTTATGTAGAAAATAAATGCATCTAATTTTCTGGGTATTTGCAGATGTTTTGTTGCACACTTAAAAATAATACTTTTGGTTTGATATCTGCAGTAAAAGGTAATTAAAAAATCTGGGCCAGACTAATCAAAAGACTTGATTTCAAAAGGCAACCCTTACTGACGTTTTATTTGATCTAGGGATTCATTATTGTTTTTCATATCTGACTGCCTTGCCAAATGCAATCTTTGTTTAATATTGAATTAAAAATATAATACAATACACCGCTGATCTTAATGTAAGAGCGACAGCCATGGAAAGTGATCTCCTTTGTAATAACCTCAGGAAAATAGATTTGTCGTTTAGAACCAAAGCCGGAAAAAGACTTTAGAGATGAAAGATTGAAATATTATTTATTAAGTCCATAACAAAGACAGTCTAATGTATGTGAAATATATAATTTTCCTGGTTAAATGTACCCTGTTCCTATGTTAAAGGGTATCTGTTTAACTGAAGAACAGGAGGAAAATGAGCAATGTCTTACCTCCTGTTCTTCAGTAAAAGGCACAGGAGAGAGGACAGAACTTACCCCAGATCGCACCAGTGCTGTCTTCTTTCTGACAGTCTCTGATGCATCCACGCTCCCCTGCACTGTGTGCGCATGCGTGCACAATACAAAGGACTAGGAATGCATCGGAGTGTTAGTGGCGTCGGAAAGTGTTAGGGGCAATGGGCCGTTCGTGGGTAAGTTCTTTCCTCTCTCCTGCACATTTTACTGAAGAACAGGAGGTAAGACATAGCTCCTTTACCTCCTGTTCTTCAGTTAAACAGTAAAAAATAAAAAAATAAATACATTACCCCATAATATGTACTGTCCAACATTCCTCTCTTTTTCAAATCGTCCACGTGTTTTGTATATATTAGATTTATACGTTTCCATGATTTGGGGCTAATAAGTTAAGTAGTAAATTAACATATATACAACCCTCCCTCTGACCTTATTGGATGAAAGTCTATGATAGCAGTGACCTTTGTTCAGATGATTCACCATGTAACGAGAACATGATTTGCTATATTTTTCATTTTAAAAACTAACTGATATTTCAAAAACATTCAAATTATTCAACTCTCATTCTATTACAATTCTTATCATTTTTATAACAAAATATTATGTCTCCAGTGTTATAGTGTTAGAGTCAGCTATGATGCCAATGATGTATAATCTACAGGAAACAGAAAAATAATATTAAGATATAATGCACCCCTAAAAGTGTAATATAAGGGATAATGAGTAGGGATGACCGGTTCGCGGATCTGAACCCGGATTCGCCACTGATTTATACCGTTTGTGAACGGCAGATTTTTCCGGATTTTCCGCCTTCTGAACTTCCAAACTGCGGATTTCTCGTATTTTCGAGAATTTTCGAAATTACGAAATTTCTCGTATTTTCAAAAATTTCCGAAAATATGTATATGTAATACAAGGATTTCTCTTATTTTCGTAAATACGTATTTTCGAAAATTTTCGAAATTGAGAGAAATCTCGTAATTTCGAGGATATTTTTCATTTTAATGGGTCCGCTCGCGGATTTTCGAATTTTCAAATTTTTTTTAAAGTTCACGGATCCTCGAGCGGACCGGATTTTACGAAGTTTGGACATTTCTAATAATGAGCCCCTTACAGTGTAATATAAGGGATAATGCACCCCTTACAATGTAATATAAGGGATAATGCACCTCTTACAGTATAATATAAAGGGAAAATGCGCCCCTTACAGTGTAATATAAGGGATAATGCCTCCCTTACAGTGTAATATAAGGGATAATGCACCCCTTACAGTGTAATATAAGGGATAATGTGCCCCTTACAGTGTAATATAAGGGATAATGCGCCCCTTACAGTGTAATATAAGGGATAATGCACCCCTTACAGTGTAATATAAGGGATAATGCGCCCCTTACAGTGTAATTTAAGGTATAGTGCGCCCCTTACAGTGTATATAAGGGTAATGCCCCTTACGTGTAATATAAGGGATAATGCGCCCCTTACAGTGTAATATAAGGATAATGCCCCCTTACAGTGTAATATCGGGCATAATCGCCCCTTACAGTGTAATATAAGGGATAATGTGCCCCTTACAGTGTAATATAAGGGATAATGCACCTCTTACAATGTAATATAAGGGGTAATGCACCTCTTACTGTATGATATAAGTGATATTGCGCCCCTTACAGTGTAATTTAAGGGAAAATGAGCCCCTTACAGCTTAATATAAGGGATAATGAGCCCCTTACAGTGTAATATAAGGGATAATGTTCCCCTTACAGTGTAATAAAAGGGATAATGCGCCCCTTACAGTGTAATATTAGGGGTAATGTTCCCCTTACAGTGTAATATAAATGATAATGTGTCCCTTACAGTGTAATATAAGAGATAACACGCCTCTTACAGTGTAGTATAAGGGGTAATGCACCCCTTACAGTGTAATATAAGGGACAATGCGCCCCTTACAGTATAATTTAAGGGATAATGCGCCCCTTACAGTGTAATTTAAGGGATAATGTGCCCCTTACTGTGTAGCATAAGGGATAATGCGCCCCTTACAGTATAATTTAAGGGATAATGCACCCCTTACAGCGTAGTTTAAGGGATAATGCGCCCCTTACAGTGTAATATAAGGGATAATGAGCCCCTTACAGTATAATTTAAGGGATAATGCGCCCCTTACAGTATAATATAAGGGATAATACGTCCCTTAAAGTGTAATATAAAGGATTATGAGCCCCTTACAGTGTAATATAAGGGATAATGCGCCCCTTACAGTGTAATATAAGGGATAATGTGCCCCTTACAGTGTAATATAAGGGATGAGCCCCTTACAGTGTAATATAAGGGATAATGAGCCCCTTACAGTGTAATATAAGGGATAATGCGCCCTTACAGTGTAATATAAGGGATAAAGTGCCCCTTACAGTGTAATATAAGGGATAAAGTGCCCCTTACAGTGTAATATAAGGGATAAAGTGCCCCTTACAGTGTAATATAAGGGATAAAGTGCCCCTTACAGTGTACAGTGTAAACAGCATTTTGTATATATTAGATTTATACGTTTCCATGATTTGGGGCTAATAAGTTAAGTAGTAAATTAGCATATACACGACCCTCCATCTGACCTTATTGGATGAAAGTCTATGATAGCAGTGACCTTTTTTAGATGATTACCCATGTAACGAGAACATGATTTGCTATATTTTTCATTTTAAAAACTAATTGATATTTTAAAAACTTACAAATTATTCAACTCTCATTCTATTACAATTCTTATCGTTTTTATAAGAAAATATTATGTCTCCAGTGTTATAGTGTTAGAGTCAGCTATGATGCCAATGATGTATAATCTACAGGAAACAGAAAAATAATATTAGGAGATAATGCACCCCTAACAGTGTAATATAAGGGATAATGCACCCCTTACAGTGTAATATAAGGGATAATGCGCCCCTTACAGTGCAATATAAGGGATAATGAGCCCCTTACAGTGCAATATAAGGGATAATGAGCCCCTTACAGTGTAATATAAGGCATAATGCACCCCTTACAGTGTAATATAAGGGATAATGCACCCCTTACAGTGCAATATAAGGGATAATGAGCCCCTTACAGTGTAATATAAGGGATAATGCACCCCTTACAGTGTAATATAAGGGATAATGCACCTCTTACTGTGTAATATAAGGGATAATGTGCTCCTTACAGTGTAATATAAGAGATAATGTGCCCCTTACTGTGTAATATAAGGGATAATGCACCTCTTACTGTGTAATATAAGGGATAATGTGCTCCTTACAGTGTAATATAAGGGATAATGCACCTCTTACTGTGTAATATAAGGGATAATGTGCTCCTTACAGTGTAATATAAGGGATAATGTGCTCCTTACAGTGTAATATAAGGGATAATGCACCTCTTACTGTGTAATATAAGGGATAATGTGCTCCTTATAATGTAATATAAGGGATTATGCCCCTCTTACTGTGTAATATAAGGGATAATGTGCCCCTTACTGTGTGATATAAGGGATAGTGTGCTCCTTACAGTGTAATATAAGGGATAATGTGCCCCTTACAGTGTAATATAAGAGATAATGTGCCCCTTACTGTGTGATATAAGGGATAGTGTGCTCCTTACAGTGTAATATAAGGGATAATGTGCCCCTTACAGTGTAATATAAGGGATAATGCGCCTCTTACTGTGTAATATAAGGGATAATGCACCTTACTGTATGATATAAGTGATATTGTGCCCCTTACAGTGTAATATAAGGGATAATGCGCCTCTTACTGTGTAATATAAGGGATAATGCACCCCTTACAGTGTAATATAAGGGATAATGTTCCCCTTACAGTGTAATATAAGGGATAATGTGCCCCTTACAGTGTAATATAAGGGATAATGCGCCTCTTAATGTGTAATATAAGGGATAATGCACCTCTTACTGTATGATATAAGTGATATTGTGCCCCTTACAGTGTAATATAAGGGATAATGCGCCTCTTACTGTGTAATATAAGGGATAATGCACCCCTTACAGTGTAATATAAGAATATTACATCACCAACGAGTTCCCTGACTATATAAAAACACAAGGCCTTACTTAAAGGACAATTATACTCACCTCCCCCTCGTTCCTTTCCCCCCACTGCAAAGTACCCAGGGTGAGGGCCTAAAACGTCCTCACCTCTGGGTACTTTACAAAAGTCCTGCACTACTTATTTGTAATCTCCCTCGTCGCTCTGGTCCAATCCTCCCCACTGGCACTTTGAGTGACAGGTCGCGAGGCAGCCAATGGGAAGATGCGCTCTGCAAGGAGGCATGTCTTCCCATTGGCTGCCTCCCAGACTGTCACTGACAGTGCCAGTGGGGATGATCGGACCGGGGGGACGAGGTAGATTACAAGTAAATAGTGCAGGACTTTTGTAAAGTACCCAGAGGTGAGGACTTAGCATTTTAGGTCCTCACTCTAGGTAACTTTGAGGAATGGATCGGGGAGGTGGTAAGTATAATTGTCCTTTAACTTAATATCCTGATATTATAATGTAAAGGGGTGAATTATTTTATTATTTTTATTATAATACATAAGGTTTGAATATTAATTTTTTTGCCTTAAGGTTGTGTAAAGCTTTAAAATCAGTTTTGTGTTCAGCACCATTGCAATACTGTCATTTCAAAAGTAAATAAGACCATGGTTTACTTTCTTTTCCAAACCCCTTACTTTAAAATGTCAGTCGAGTAATAATTATAATAAGGTGGGAATTAAAGGGCATGTCCACCCCCAAAACTATAATCCCCCCAACTACTGGCCCCACCATGTAGTGTAGTTTAATCCTTACCTCACATCCCAGCTCCATAGGGTTCTCCGGTAGTGCCCCCCCAAAGTCCCAAAAACTGCCCACCAGGAGGCTAGCAGGTCCATATAGGACACTGCCTGCTTCCTGGCCTCCCGGAGATTTTGGCCAGGTGTACTGCAGCTCTTCTCCCCCCTCCCTCTCCCTCCCTCTCCCTCCCTCTCTCGATTCCCTCCCCCTAGCGTAAAATGTTTTATATAGAATATTCCCCAAGGGCTCCTAGCCCCAACTGCTAGATTTGTATCTTTAGAAATCTCCCCAAACTTTACTTACCTCTCCTCTTTCCTCCGGCGAAGTGAGCTGCCGGCAGCCGCGTCCGTGATTGGCTGCCGCTCAGCATTTTCTAGCAAGCAGAGGGCCGGGAGCGCGGCGGAGGAAAGAGGGGAGGTAAGTAGAGTTTGGGGGGCTTTTTAAAAAAATAAATAATGCGGTTGGGGCTGGGAGCCCATGGGGAATACCATATAAAAAAATTAAAATTCGGGTGGACATGCTCTTTAAGGAAAAGGAGTCATTTTATTCATTAGCTCTGGAGCTTGGTATTACATTTAAATGGTATTTACATTTCATAGCTGGTCCTTTAAAAGCTTACAGTTTTTTAATTAATTGTTAGTATCTTTAAAGGTCAAATGCAGCATTTTTGTCCTCATTGCCTCTGTCACCACCTGAACTATTTTAAGCTTGTATCCTAGGAATTTAATTTAAGGAAGCTGTTAAATATACATTAAACATTAAATTAAACATATGCCCTAATTGCTTTGTTAAAGGGCAAGGTCACCCCTCAAATGAACAATTACATACAGGTAAATCAACCCTAAACCCCAATACATTAATAGTAAAAAGCTGAGAGATGCAAGTCTAACCTAAAATGCTGCCTAATATTCTGTTACTTCTTATTTTGCTTCCTGGTTCTACTGAGTAGAAGTAGAGATGGCTGCACTTCTGAAAGTTTGGTCCGTTTTCGAACTTTCGAACTATATGGAAAGTTTGAAAGTTCGAAAACGGACACATTAAAGTCAATGGGAGTCAGATAGTTTGAAAAGTTCTAATGAAATACAATTAAAATATCAATGGTAACTTAATGTAAATGGCTCTGGGACCTGGGAAATGGTCTGGGGAACACATGTTCGAATATCCAGGACTCTACTTTCGAGCTCCCGCGTTCGAACATTCGATCCCATAAACGATTCTAACATTTGATGATTATCCTATAAACAATTTGAACATTCAATAAATATCCTGTAAACGATTTGAACATTTCATCGATTTTCGAATTCGATAATTATCAAAAGTTCAAAATTCCGAGAAATCCGAGTCCGTTCGAACTCGATAAGTTCAGCTCGAACTTGGGTTCGAGTTCTAGTCCATCTCTAATTAGCAACTGTCAGTCGTGGATGTAACCAATGACATCACAGCCAATGACTGAATGCTTTTCCCTTGTTGCCTCGAGCGTGAAGAGGAGGTGGAAACTTTTGAGAGGCAAGGGGGAGAGAATTGGTTTGCTGCATAACAGATTAGCCCTACATCTGTCAGCTTTCTAGCTATAGTAGTTTGGGGTATTCTTAGTGATTTACCTATACATAATTTGAGTGAACATGCCCTTTGAGACCTCCTCAAAGCGGAACAGCTTGTGGGCGGTTAATCAAGCTTTATCTTTAAGGACAGGACAGGGTAAAAGTGTTCTGCTCACCTCAAAGGGAATGTCCACCCCCCAAAACTAAAATTAGGACATAAATTAATCACCCCCACCCCCTCAATGACCTCGCTAGGTTTAAATGTTTCTGTTCCGTCACTGTCTTCTGCTGCTGCTTCATGCCTTTTCTGTGCCGGCAGCAGCAAATGCGATGTCTCAGCCATTCATTGATGTCGCTGCCATTCTGGCCCCTACTGCTAGGGAAGGAAATGAGGGCTGGTAAGTATACGTAGAGGTATAATCATTTAAACCTTGCGAGGTCAAGGTTATTTTCACAATATTTCGAAATCGCAAAGATGCCCCTGAAGAGACTTACCTAACCCAGTGCGCTCACCGCTCTGTGGCTGACAGCCACTCCACTTCCAAGTTGCGGCAGTCAGTTAAGGCGCGATGTGACATTACAACCAATTGCCTTACAGCCATGGCCGGGAAGTAGAGCGGCTGTCAGCACAGAAGCCCTCTGCTCCTGTTTTTGCTTGAAACAGCAGCAGGGGGCAGCACCTAGGCGACGAGGGACCGAGTCAGGTAAGTCCCTTCAGATGCATCTTTGAGATATCTATATATTGCAAAAATGGGGTTTAAGTGGGGTTCTCTACCAGAATATTAAAAGTTTATTTTAGGCTGGACATGCCCTTTAAACTTATGGCAGCCATACACATTTTGATCAAATTAACACCAGCTATAATTCATTGTTCAATATATACCACTTAATATAATTATAATATCCTCTATAGTGATGAAAACATCTAGACTTACAAATTCATATATTCCTTCCCCATATATTTTATGTACCAAGTCGCACTTAAAAGTCCCTGCACTTCTCACTGCAGTCCATATATATTTTACAGTCCCAATTGGCTACAATGTTCCTATTATATTATATATAGCCGTATGTTTTGAAGTCACGGAAGTATGTATCAGACGTTCTAGCACAAAAACGTCAAGGATCAAAATATTAAATCGCAATGCGTTTCACCTTATCAAACTTCCTACATGTAAAAAAAGAAGAGATTGAAATCTCTTCAATGGACAAAGATTCAATAGAGGATAATGATCCCACAGATTGTACTACTGGTTATTTGTACAGTTTAGAAGATATCAGAATTCCAGTGCCCATACGCTGCTTGTTTCAATGCACTGTGACAACAACGAGAATACATTTGAAAACAGAATAAAAATAATACAAATTGGAAGCTTGCATTTCTTTTACGGAACAACAGAGTCACTAATAAAAAAGGCAGATGTTTATATAAAAAGCTATGCTGATTACTCTTTCAGAGCCACGGATACGTGGTTTTCGGTCTATTAAGGAATGAGTGATTATTGATTTCTGGGTTGAAACAAATGTTCTTTCTTAATACGCTAAATGTCAGATCAGATGAATGGAAAATACTTGACTGTGGTTAGCAAATTGCCATTGCTTTGAAGGAAAAGCTATAGACTGAACTTTGCAGCAAACTATTGATAGAAGAAACAAATAGAAAGTGTACTTAGATTATTCCCTTTGTAACACTGATCCACTTCAGACATTTACCATCGGTCGATCATTCACTTTATTATTCAGGGTTTCTCCCACCCCTATGATAGCTCTAGCTTCACATCATGTTACAGTGAATAGTGAAAGCTGTCGCGATTGCAGGGCGAGACGCACTATGTGTATGCACATAAGTTTAGACCAACAATCTTTCTGTGTATGGGATTATTGATGATCTGCCCAGTGGATCGGGCAACGAGCCCCAACCAAAATGGCATTTCAGACAACAAAGCACCAATACAAGGGACGATTGTCGGAGGAAACATTTGTGCATACACATCATGCGTCATGGGTCAACCACATCAATTGCACATGCCTTATTAGTATCATCAATAATCTACCTACTGCATGTTTTCCATTTATCTTTAAAGAGGTGTAAATATCATACCATTTTATTATGATCTTTCAATAGGAGAACCATAAAGGACAAAGGGTTCTTCTGAGTTTACCAGACTATATACAGTCAAAACACAAAGAGACCTCACTGGTTTTGACTCATCCTAACCTATGGGGCCTTCTGAGTAGGTGCAAAGTCCAGTGTCTAAACATCAGTTTTCTCCTAAATTCTGCATTAAGACTGGCGTACAAAGGATTTATTTTTCCTACAACTGGATTTCAGCATCAGTCTTTAAATTAAATTGTGTGCAAAATCAGTCTTTGTTTGGCTAAAATGTGAACATTTATTTATTTTAAGCAATGCAATATTTAATAATTATTTAATGGGTAAGTTTAAAGGGTAACAGTGGTCTACATACAAGTGCCCTTTATTGAAAAGTGTTCAATGGTGTCACTAGCTTCTCTGGATCATAAGTTATAGGCTTGTAACTTTACACTTTTCAGACTGACCTGCTTCAACCCCAAATATTTATCTTTTCTGAAACTAGGGCTAGTGATACACAGGCAGATGTTCCTCCAAAATCGATTAAGTGCAACAATCGGAAATCCGATTGGAAGAGCTCCAATCTTTCACAGATTTCAAGGGGAAATGATATGGAATATTTTTTTGAGCAATCTCACCGCATTTATCTGATTGATCAAATTGTCAATTCCGTGTATGGGGGGGGGGGTTTACAGATCTGCAATCATTTTTTGTCCATTCCTCTACCTATGGGAGTGAAAAATTACCCTTTATACCAAATCTATAAAGGTAGAAGTGTGCCCTGTTTAATAAAGGCCACATGTATGGTTCCCCTTTAACTAATTGTATGGAGACCACAGTTCCCCTTTAACTACTTGTATGGAGTCCACAGTTCCCTTTTAACTACTTGTATGGAGACCACATTTCCCCTTTAACTACTTGTATAGAGACCACGGTTCCCCTTTAACTACTTGTATGGAGACCACAGTTCCCCTTTAACTACTTGTATGGAGACCACAGTTCCCCTTTAACTACTTTTATGGAGACCACAGTTCCCCTTTAACTACTTGTATGGAGACCACAGTTCCCCTTTAACTACTTGTATGGAGACCACAGTTCCCCTATAACTGGAAGGTTCCTGTATCGCTGACTATAAGTAACTAATGTTACACTGTTTATTTATTACAGAAAATCCCTGTGGATGGAAACTATATTTATCTGCTGACAATAGGATCTTTTACATATATTACCTTTGCAGGGAAAGAGATTTATGTTTGGGTTTAATATTAAACTCGGTTTTAAGGACCTGAAAAAAGTCTCTTTTAGTGATACCACTGGGAACACATTGTTCACTTGGTCATAACATGAATTTGGTTTCTGCTGTATAAAGGTGCCTCTATAATAATCCGGAGCAAGGCCGTATTTTAATCAATAGAATTATGAAGGAGGCACAAGTAATGTTTTTTAAATGTAATTGCAGATAAGGATGTGTTGAATTTTATAGTTCAATACAAAGCAAACCATAAAGGTCGCATAGCAGTATGTCCATTGATAAGCCCAGACAAGCAATATTTAAATCCTCTTCCTCAATGACAAATAAAGGGGCCAAAAAATGGTATGTATGGTAAGACAGAAAAGAAAACAGACGTGTTGGTTATGTAGAGACCTATGGGATCTGGAACATTTAAAGGGCACATCCAGCCATAATATTCAATTTTATCTATAGGTGCAGCACCCCCCAAACTCTATTTTCGTTTTACTTACCTTCCCCAAAGATGCCCATGAGGAGACTTACAAGACCCCATCCCTCGCAGCCTGGGTGCTGACTCGTGCTTTTGTTGTAAGCTGGTTTCGAGCAAGCTCAGCAGCAGTGAGGCACTTCCTGGTCAAGGTAGTCAGCTATTGGCTTTGCCTTAGATTGACAGCCGTGACCAGGAAGCAGAGCGGGGAAGCGCAGCAGGTCTCTAGTAAGTCTATCGTTATAAGGTAAAAAAAAATGGTACATTCTATACAAGCCAATGTAACCATTTATTATGTAACATAGGGACACTAGAAATTACTTTGGAGCTCCATGTACTAATAAATGACTGGACCCTTTTAAATAGGTCCTCAAACTACAAGGTGTCTTTTAGGGCTAGGCCACACTATCGCGATTTTGGTGCTTTTGCGCATGCGTTTTTTATAACATTGCAAATGCGGCAACGCACCAAAATCCCGCGTTTTCCGGGTGTGATACGCAGTCGCATGCGATCACCATTTTTATGCGCAATCGCATGCGATTTCCTATCTTAAAAGGAGAAATCGTGCGCACAAAGGCTCGGAAAACACACCAGAATTACGTGCGACTGCCTGTGCGATTCCATGTGGGATGCAGTTTTTCCGTGGCCTTAGGGCTAGAGCGTGCATTTTTTTTCGATCATTGAAATCACAGCGACGTGATGTGATTGCGCATGCGGTTGCGATTTGCGTTCCGCAAGTTCTTATCGTTTAAAATGGTGTTAATTTTGCCCCAACCTATCAGAACTTATTTAACATTTTAAAGCTAACATCTGATTGGTTGGGGCAAAATTAGCACCATTTTAAACGATAAGAACTTTTATTGAATAACCCTGTTAGTTTATTATTTTATTTGTTAGTTTTCTTGATTGTGTTCTAAAGGAGATTTTTGTTGGCCATGGGCACATGTCCATGACATAACCTAGATAAGAGCCTATTATAAGGATATAAACCACTAGGACAGCTGCGTGACTGTTATATATATATATATATAAATCCATATTTAAAGCTGCATTGCAATGCTGTCATTTTAAAAGTAAATAAGTAGAAGAAACTGACCATGATTTATTTTTATTTCCAAAGCCCTTAAAGGAGAACTATAGTGTGTGTAAAGTTTCTTCATTATCAGTTAAAGTGAAAAGTACCTGGGGCTGGGAGGTAGGATTGGTGCTTTCTATCTCCCAATATAATTTCTATAAGGAGTGCCAGCATGAAGAAAACTGCTTCTGCCAGGCTTCCTGAGTGCTTCAGCACTATCTATAATACAGGAAGGCCCAGGACACCAACCTGGCAGGTGAAAAATGTACGTGCTGTAGCTCCTAAATAGGGATGGACTAGAACTTGAACTCAAACCCAGAGTTCGAGCCAAACTTCATGAGTTCGGAAGAACTCGAACTATTCAAACTAGTTTGGGTTCGAACTAGTTAGATTTTCCGGACTCACAGGACTATTTTCGATAATCCTCGAAAGTTCAAGAATTCTCGAATGTTCAAGGATTATCGAAAATATTATCGAAAACATTCAGCATGCCTCTAACGGCCGCTTCTGAAAATCCCCGAACAGACGGAACTTCCTGAAATCGGGCGTTTGCAGATTGCCAACCAGCCAACAATCTCGCAGCCATACATTCGGGGGTCCCGCAGCTCGAAACCAGGACCCCCTCCCGGGTCCTTACAAGGACCTTTGTGGCCCTGACAAGGGCCCTTTGGGGCTTAAGGGGTCCTGCAGCTCGAATCAGGACCCCCCTCCCCAGCCCTATCAGGGCCCTTGCGGCACTTACAGTATAAGTGCCCTTGTGGCCCTGACAAGGGCCCTTTGGGGCTTAAGGGGTCCCGCAGCTCGAACTGGGACCCCCCTCCCTGGCACTTATAAGTGCTTTTGCGGCCCTTGGAAGGGCCCTTGCAGCCCTGACAAGGGCCCGTTGGGGCTTAAGGGGTCCGCAGCTCGAACCGGGACCCCCCTCCCCAGCCCTTGCAGGGATATCTCCGGCCCCAGTGGCCTCAATGAGTCCGATGTTACCGGTGTCTTGATCCGACACAATCTCTTTGGGCTAGCGACACCAACACCACTGAGGTCACCGATGCCAGACAGGCACACTGCGGCCAACAGTGAGCCCGCTGGCACCGCTGGCCTCAGCAGAGCCAATGTTGCAAGCCGCTTCTTTCTTCTGCCATCATCTGCAATGACTTCTGAGCTCCACGGAGGATAGCACCTCTTTATATAGGTTTGCAGAAAGTCCTAATCCGTTTCTGATTGGTTAATTTTTCAATGCTTGGTTTACATGGTTTACATTAACCAATCAGATTTTCCGATTTTCTGAATGCAGGACCCCTTAAGCCCCAAAGGGCCCTTGTCAGGGCCACAAAGGTCCTTGTAAGGACCCAAGAGGGGGTCCCGGTTTCCCCTGAATGTTCGGCCAGGTTGTTGGCCGTTCGGCAATCCACGAAAGTGTGCATTTAAGAAAGAAGAAGGACCTGAAATATCATCTCACAGCAAGGGGTATAAATTCAACTGAGCTTTTAAAATAACTAGGTATGCATAATAGAATCTAAAAATAATGATATTTACCACTGAACTTTCCCTTTAAAGACAGAATTTTATAATTTTTACCCCCTTTTGTTGAGGTACGCAAAACGGAAGCTTTGCCACTCCGTGCTGGGCATGATTCCTCTTCTATAATAATAAGCACCGCGTTTTAAGAAATTCAGAGAAAGATTAGCTAGCATGCATGGGGCTGTAGGGCACATGCCCCTGGCGCATGCACGGTGACGTCACTGGACGCGCAAGTCATGCATACCATGACGTCATGGGGCGCAAATAACGGCAGCAACAGATGGGAAGGGCAAGTCAGATCTCGTGGCTTATTATGGTGGAGGAAGCCACCCACAAAACAACACTGAGGTAAGGAGTGGGAAGAAAATAGAAAAAAAAAATACACATCTACGGCTTACAGCCCCAGCTAGCTACCAAGTTTAGGTTACTATTTAGGTGTACATATCCTTTAAGAGACAAATTCTAGAAATGTATTTATAATCTAATTTTGGAAAATATCGAATTTTCGGGCAAATTATTGAATAACCGATGCAGAAGCTAGAAAGTATTGTGCATGTGAAGGAAGCTGCTTTATTTTAAGCTCTGGATATTTGTATCTGTTCCCCAGACCTTTTCCCATGTCCCAGAACCATGTACAGTAAGTTACCTTTGCTATTTTACCCTTATTTTATCCAAAGTTTTCAAACTATTTGTCCCCATTGACTTTAATGGGGACAAATAATTTAGAACTTTAGAATTTTCAAACTTTTTCAGAATTTCGAAAATTTGAAATCGGACCATATTTTTGGAAGTTCGGCCATCAGTAGGTGTGTGTACCTGTGTCTGTGTAGGGTTAAGAGGTATGTCTTTGTGTTTTGGTTGCTGTGTCTCAAGCCTCATACACACGTACTGCACAATCTTACCACAGAAAAACATCCCCAGACCACGAGGCCAAATGTTTCTGCCAATAATCGCACATGTATGCCTATGGTTGGGCATTGTTCGTTGATCCGCCATATCATACCACATGTGCAATTATCACCCAAAACGTCTGGGGGTCGTTCGTCTGTAGTAATATCGTACATTTGTACGACTTCAGACTACCTTCCCCTAGTCAGCCAATCAGTGCATCTCTCCTCTCCTGACTGCTCTATGAGTCTGACTGAATGGTAAATAGCATCTAGACAGCCCATCTATACTAATAAACTGGGGCAATATGGCATTCTGGGTGAGGAATATGCGTCCTCTGTCTTCTGGGTGCCCTAGCAATTTGTCTAGGTTGCCTATGTCTAGAAACTGCCCTGGTTGGGCTTTGATTACAAACCTCAGTATGTTTGCGTTTGAGGACTTATTCCTCACAAAAAATATTCATAAATTTGCTGATAAGTTGGAAATGCTTCCATGGAGAAAGAAAACTAACTTTAGCGATATGTGTATGCTGCGAATTTCGTGCCTCCAGCTCAAAGACTGTGGAAGGATACAGTTCTAAAAATGGGTGGAAAAGAAAGAGTAGAAGAAAAGTTCTTTCAAGTCAAATGATTAATCTATAGAACTCTACTTCATTCGACATTAATTTCTAATGTAATATTGTTACCAAACATAAATCCACAAAAAAGGATGTAAATATGATTAATGGATATATTTATATAAGTACATTCACCATCACCAGTAATATGTGAGGATTAGGCTATTTATAAGAGAACTCCATGACACCAGAGAAGTCCCTGGTCTTTTTTCTGGAATCTCTAAAACTAGGGGGGCATATTTATGAAGGCACAGTATATATCACATCACATATATTGCACCTTTACTGACACTGTAATATATAAGTATTTTATGTAGTCATCTTGACCATAGTCCATGAGAATAGAACTCCTTTTGCTGCTCACTGTAATTTGTTAAGCTGGGTAGGCACAGGAGAAGATTTGTAGGCAATGGCAGACAGATTCCGTCGGAAGCTGTCAGCCTTTACCTACAGATTGGTACCTGCAGATCTGGGTACACACAGTACTGATTTTCTCCTTATACTTACTTACTTCAGGTGACTAGCAGACTCTATTGGCTCCCAATACTAAAGTATTCTTCACTTGCTGCTGCTGACGATGAACTATCATTGCGGCATTGTTTGTTTTGCCACCACAAGTGCCAGGATCGGCCATTTATTGGTACTGTGTGTACCTAGCCTGGAAGCAACTGCTCAAAGCAAATTTATATACTCACTTTAATGTAAGAAATGTCCATATTGTTAACTTACAATAAGTCAGGTGTACACCCTGCTATTTCCTATGGAAATATAAAGTCCTATCAAAAGTAAGGTTGAAAATACAATGTTGAGTCTAATAAAGGTAGGGTTGTCATTGGGGGAAGGGTCATTACCATTGGGTGAGGATCACTGTATAGTCATAGCATAGGGTTGCCTCCATAGCTGTGAATTGCCTATGCTTGGTAGGTAGGAACGCTCATTCCTTGTGGCCCCTCATGTAAAGGAGTAATTATCCCATGCTGTTTGTTCTTATTGTTTGTATTATGTTCATTAGTAAAGTACAACTATACCGTAAAAATGTACTTTTTAGAAATGAAAATCACCTGGGACAGGGAGGTAGGATTGATTATTCCTACCTCCCATTATTGTTCCATTGAGGAACTATAGCAAATACAGTTTTCATCTGCCAGGTTATGGCCCTGGGCATTCCTGTTTTAAAGATAGAACTGAAGCATTCAGTAAACCTGGCAGAAGCAGTTATCTCTGTGCTGCCACTCCTCATAGAAATAATATTGGGAGGTAGAAAGTACCAATCATACCTCCGTTCTCCAGGTGCTTGAATTTGAACTGTTTTTGAAAATAGTTTATATGCACTATAGTTCTCCTTTAAATCCAATTTATTACATTTCCAACAACAGCAAATAGCCATACGTTATATTCCACTACATATCTATTAACATTTTACTATAGCTATGTGCAATGTAGTCAAACATTAAAATTTCCATCCTTTATAACTAGTGTTAAGGAAAAGTGATATCACGTAATTAAGTGTATTTTATGTTTTACCAAACGGATTTTGTCATTTGACAGCACTAGGAAGAATTCCTGTTACAGTTCTGTCAAGATAATTTAAACTGAAGACTTTTTACAATTCTTGTTTTCAAATTCCCTGACAAAGGCACATAATTATACTCATGCGGCAAAGAAACAAAGACAGAAGGTGAAATGCGTGAGACAGCTCAGAAGAACATGCACAGTTCTTGCGCCACTGCACAGATTATTTTTGTTTTAGGTCCTGATACCTATGACTAATAGGTCTAGATATAGCCATGGATCTGTATACAGATATATTAAGTCATTCACTGACAATTCCAAATCTAAAGTCTCTGTTTTCAAGGGTTTAAGTAATGCATCTGCTTTACTTAGGAGAAGATTAATATGTTCAAACCCAAGGAATAAAATCTATACTTACCTTCCCCACCTTCCAAAATTATTATACTTACCCTGAAGCTCCTTTTACTTACCCCTCATCTCTGGAGGTTGGCGTAAGCATAGATTTTAAGGGTAGGGATGCACATGCTCTTTAATTATAACTTAGGTCTGGTACACACAGGACAACATTTTGGCCCCTAGCTGGTTGATTGAGTCAAAATATTGAAGTTTTGAACAACAAATAGATTTAGGTCAAATTTCATCTTAATTGTACATGTCAGTAAACAGTGCCTGCTTTAATAGGACACACATATAGACACAGTGAAATATCGGCAGCAAGCAGACAACCAATCAGTATATTAACAGGTAGACGGTAATTCTGAAAGATCCATGATCCATGTGTACTAAGCCTGTTTCTGTGTTAGACTCCATACAGATGTCTGATTGTGAGGCCAAACCACAAAACAACTGGGAGAAAAACTGACATTTATGGCAACTATTGGTTCATTAATGGACACTCGGTCAAGCATAGTCCATAGGTGAACCGATAGTCATCCGAAATAGCCATGCATCTCCCAGTCTGGGTGGAGCTTAGGATCAAGGTAATTTATCAGAACCCATGTGTTTGAGAGGGGGAATCTGTAGTATCTGTAGGATACCATAACAATCATTTTGTGCTTAGATTGTAAGCTATTCAGGGCAGGGCCTGTTGTGAATAGATACAATAAAGAGCCGTATAACATGTTTAATAATTCTGTAGAAAATAAATTCAAATGTAAAAATATATATTTCCTTCTGTTCCTGCCAGAAAAACATGATACTGTAAGAGGCAAAATCTTCAAAAATATTTCCCTGATGATATTTTTGATTAGAGAGCAGAAAATGTCTAAAACAATTACTGATTTAGTGCTGCTAAAATTAGTTACAGAAATGCGAAACATTGTACAGAACAGTAATTAATACACCCCGAGACAAGGAGAATTTATTAGAATGGTTTCTTGAGTATTTTATCCCACCTATGGAAATAGTAGAACTGGATAAATACCTTCCAACAGGGTCCATCAGAGCAGGATTATCCACAAGGCAACCCTAGGCACCCTGTAAAATATTCCATTGGGGATTAATTTAAGAAACAAACTTCAAACCTGATTGACTTTATCAATGTTATAAAACAATTGCGACAACTTTTGTGTGGCTTTTTAACATCAGCTCATTTGTGGCATAAAACGTCCCACCAAGGGTGGTTAAGATAGCTTAACCCCACCTCCTTGTAAACTATAGAATGCCTAGGGTTAAACCTACCAGCCGTTGCAATCTTTTGCTCATACAGGCCTATAATAAAGATTGGATGATTGGTATAGCACGCTGATCAGGTGTTGAAGCACCTGCAGGTAAGTTTTACCCTGGAACCCAGGTGTATCTAATGTGAATAATAGATGCAGTTGTAAGCTACATAAAAATGCAAGTTTAGTGTCCCATTAAAGGGTATGTCCACCCACAAAACTACAATTTAACCCACTACTGTCCCCACTGTGTAGTGTAATAAAATCCTTACCTTACATCCCAACTCCAAATGGTTCTCCAGTAAACCCCCCCTCCCCCCCAAAGTCCCAAAAACTGCCTACCAGGAGTACTGCCTCCTGTCTCTCCTCCGGGAGAATTTTGTCATGCTCAGTGCAGACTTCCTCCCCCTCCCTCTCCCTCCCTTTACTCTTTCCCTCCCCCTAGCACAAAACCCCTTTTCTGGAGTGTAGGGCTCCCTCCCCCAACCCCAAACGCCATAGTAGTTTCACACAAAACACCCCCGATCTGTACTTACATTACCTCTTTCCCCCGTCGATCTGCACAGCCAGAAGCCGTGGCAGTGATTGGCTGCCTCTCAGCCAATCATGGACTTGGCTGCCGGTCTGGTCCCCTGCTTGCAGTTTCATGTAAGCAGAGGACCGTGACACATTGCCGGGGGAATGAGGTGATGTAAGTAGTGGTCAGGGGTGTTTTGTGTAAAACTACTAAGGCGTTTGGGGTTGGGGGAGGGAGCCCTACACTACAGAAACAAGTTGTAAAATGGGGTGGACATGCACTGTAAGATCACGAAGCTCCAAGATGCTGCTTTAGCTTAGAACATGGTAAACCTGATTTCACCAGAAAAAGAAAGTCTCTCTTTGTGCATCGCGCTGTTTGTTTTTAATTGACAGAAATATCTCTTATGTCTGCCTAAAAACAAAATAAATCTCTTTGGATAACAGGGGATGCAACTCCCTAAGCAGAAGATTGAAAGGTAGACTGACTATGGTACCTGATCTGCTGTATATTGGGTGCTCTCTATGGAACAGTTTGCAGTTTCAGGAAGGCTACAACAGAACAGAAGAGAGAGGAAAAAACAGAATTGCAAGAGCCAGCCTGTCCATAACTGTCTTTATTTTACTTTATATTTCTCTGATGTTGGTATTTTCTGGTGTTAAAAGGTGGAAGTCCACAGAAAGACTGGTTGGTCTTGTACTGACTTGATTCACTTAAAATTACAATGTTCATTTTCCTATATTTTTATCAGACTGATCTAGAATTTGGAAATTGGAAATATTGTGATGGGCAACTCTGTATCCTAGGAAAATAAATGGGCCCAATGTCTAAAAGTTAATAAACACACAGTACAAAATAACCCAGATTGAACTTGTTCATGCTAAATAAATGTGGCATTATATGGGCACTAGTGAAAGTTCCTGGATAGTTTGACCTGACAACGTACCATGTTTAAAACAACAAATCCTGTCCCTTTCGATAAATGATAAACTAAATAATAAAGACTCTGTAGTCCGCACCTCCTATAGAGGCAGAATATGGAATGCAGTAGAAAACAAAGATTAACATTTTAGCCATAGGCTAAATTTCAGATTACATAGTTGTACATGTAATCTGTACATGATTGCACTAGCTAGATCATTTTGTAAGGAGGCAAGTTTGGCAAACGCTGTTCCTAAACATTTCAGAGGGAGAATTTTTTAAAGCTTCAATGCAGTTCTGTGTGGATCCCGACAGTAAGAAGGACCATTAGGCTGGGTACACACAGGCAGAATTTTCGTCCCAATCGACTGATACTTCTGTGTATCAGTCGATTGGGCTGAAAAATCCGTTCTGCATTTGGCCGGATCGGACAAACGGGTGATCGGACATGTTGGAAAATCACGCCAAACGCACGACCGGTCGCACAAACTGTCAGCCTCAACAACTATTGCCATGACCGACAGTCGTTTGTTACAGCTGAGTGCTTGCTCATAGCGAACGCTTGGTCTGGAAAAAATATCCCTAAGGGCAAGGCCACACTGCAACACAAACGCAATCGCATGCGATTTCATGTGCGATTTTTTTGCGTTTGCGATTTCTTCAATAAGTATAGGAAACCGCATGCGATTGCGATTAAAAATGCAGAACGCAAAACGCAATCGCAACGCACTAAAAAACGCGTGTTTTCAATGATTTTTAAAAAACGCAAGCGCAAACACAAAAAAAACGCAGCAGTGTGGCCTAGCCCTTAATGTGTACCCAGCCTAAATCAGCCAAAAAGACTTAAGCATGAGAGGACTTCTAGAGCCAGTGATCTCATTAATAAATCTCAAGGTATCCTAGGCCTTGCTATGGCTAATTACATACAGTACATTTTCGTTTTTGATTTTCCGAAGTATACTCCAGACCGCAAAGAAAATTTCATGATAGGGAGAAGCTGAGATTCTGTGTTGACACTTGTTCCTGCCCACAAAGCAAGGCTTTACAGAGATTGATTTTATTTCAACATGAAAGGCTAAGCCCAAACCAAAGCTCACCAAACAGAAACTAGAAAGTGAAAGTTTAATTGTAAACTTTGAGTTTGGCTTAAAAGTCTGTGTATCATAAGGGAACACGCTATGGTTCAGATCCTTATTAAAGTGTGTGTATGCGTGTGGAGTATGTTTCAATATTGCTATGGCAATGGAAAAAGGCAAGTACATTTTAAACTTCATTCTGATTAAATACATATTATTGTTTTTTTAATTTGCAATTGTAGGATATTTATTTTGAAGTTTTGTTTGTGTATTTGTGTGTGTGCTCTGACAGAGTGAGTTAGTGTATGCCAAGGGTTGCCAGATATTCCCAGTTCCTGAGCGGAAGGGGGCGTAGCAAGGGGCATGGTGGGACAGAGACTGGGCAGATCAGAGGTGGAGACTGGGTAGAGCAAGGTAGGAGGTGAGGTGTTTGGATGGAATTTCTGCCCTGAATGTGGGACTCTGGATTTTGTTCCTGCAGTTGGGACAATCCCATCCAAATAAGGACTCCTGGCAACCCTGTGTGCATTTCATTAGAAAATTGGCATTTGGGTTGTGATAATATGTAATCCCTAAGCTTTCTAGCTGCCTCTAGCTGTAATCCTTGAAACCTCGGAATGTTTGCCTTTGAAGGTTTTACCCATTTAAATAACTTGAGAACACTTTTCCAGTGTGTCCCACGTGTCTGTATCGAGTTTTATGTCTCTAACTTGAAAATTGTAGAATACGGTCAAAAAACAAAATGAAAATAATGAACATTAAATTTTTTAAACCCAATGAATAATTTAATATATAGTACACTAGCAGTACCAAACATTACTAAGACAACAGTTGTAGGTTAAACAGACAGTTGCCAGTTGTCAGCGTATCAATATTAATGGGAAACAAACAACAGACTAAATGAACTGTCAGTATTCTATGACAGTCAATATGTCAATACAATATACCTGTACATGCAGAGTAAAGCAGTAATATGTTGGTCACATGTCGGACATGTTGTGTCTAGTTCCTCATGTTTGTCTTTTGTGGAGATCACACAGTGAACACACAGCATTGCAACCATATGATATCAAGGACAGTTGAGGATTGCAGTAGTGGAAAGATGTTACAATGGTTATTTTCCAATTTGTATATATATATATATATATATATATATATATATATATATATATATATAAAACCAATATATTGTTCTGCCTGTGGTTTCACAATAATAACCCCAATGACCTCACTGGGAGGCAGAAATCTGCATCACTCCATATACTGTACCCTTGCATCTGAATAAACTCTACAGGGTACTTGGAATAGCCATCGGGAGTTCTGTAATTGCTGTGATTGGTGGAAACTGAATTATGGTACTTTCGACTGGCAGCATAACTTACAGGGGGATTCAATAAAAGTTCTTATTGTTAAAAATGGTGCTAATTTTGTCCCAACCAATCAGATCTTATTTAACATTTGAAAGCTAACATCTGATTGTTTGGGGCAAAATTCGCACCATTTTTAACGATAGGAACTTTTATTGAATAACCCTGTTAGTTTCTTGGGAAATTTTGGTTGATTTCTAGTGAATTAATTAGGAATATTTACTTGACCCTACCATGTCATTAATAAGCCATATAGTAGATTTTTTTTTGTACAGAAGTACAGATATTGTGATCCCAGAAAAAATGTTACAAAAGGTTTATGGGTAATTTATTCCCATAATTATTCAGCTTCATAGATCTAAACACATTTTCTCATTTACTACTTTATAAATACAAAATTAAAATGAGAATTAAAGGATAATTATACTCACCTCTCCCCCGCTTCACACCTGAATAGTTCCCAGGGTGACCTAATCTTCTAGGTCCTCACCACTAGGAAAATAATTTCCAAATCAGCTTACATGAATTTTCCTTGCTGCTCTGGACCTTTCAGCTCCTCCGCTACTGTCAGTGACGGTCTGCCATCTGGCCAATAGGAAGCCACGCTTGCATAGTAGAGGAAACTACATATAAACAGAGATAAATGAACCTGGCAGGGTTTGTTCCACCAGCGGTTCTGCAGAATGAATTGAAATTCTGAAAATCTGGTTCCAACCCAATTGAAATGGAATTTTTTAATATTTTTAACATTTTGTGATTTTTGGAGATTTTCACCTTTTGACCAAAATGTTCACATTTTCTGTTGGTAAAGTATCAAGTATGAGGACTGAGGTTTAGGTCCTTACCCTGAGTGGAAGAAAAAAAAAAAGAACGAGGGGGGTGGTGAGCATAACTGCCCTTTAAGATTTATGGCTACCTTTAAATATTCTTTAATGCATCGTAGTAATGAATCCCAGTTTTGAAATTAACCTACGGTTGTTTCGAGAAAGATCCAGCAGAACTTTTAAAGAAATTTGGTAAAGACGTGTCTAAAGTCCAGTTTACAAAAGTCAAATATTAAATGGCGAAAAGACAAAAAAGTCAGAAATCGGTTGCAAATTTCGACATACAAAACTGCATCGTGTTTCGGCCTTTCTCACATGTGGGCCGCATCACAATATCCTGTGACTTCCAGACAATAGAGAAGGAAGAAGGCACCAGGAAGGTAGGTGGGCACCCCTACACTTATTGGCTGAATCCGGAAGATGGCCCAGCATGTCTGTAAATGGAAGAGGAAGAAGTGTAATTCTAACCACTGGCACTGCAAATAAAGAATATTGGGAGGTAGAAATACTACCTTACTGTGCTTTAAAATAATGTATAACAAGAATGGTATAGCACTGTAGTTCTCCTTTAAAAATGTTAATACCGGAATGTGTAGAGAAAGTCAGAACATGTTATGGATACACATTTCATATGGTTTTGTGTGATGGAGATCAGATCAATATTTGTAATCACAAGCAGATACCCTGGGGGGGGGGCTACCTAACTGGGTATATTAGAAAAGCATAATTTAGTGTAAATACAATAACGTATTAATCAACACTGCTAGTATACAAGATCAATGGTGTTTATGGATTTCTAAATGCCTGTTAAACACATGTTGACCTGGGTCAATGCAATTTGCTCGACCGCAGAGGTAATACATATTGAATGGGATCACAGCAACAGGACCTTTGGAAGTAATATTGCTGGTCTCTAAAATATCTAGATGTGAAAAATGTTACAATATAATAAGAATGAAAACTTACCTGGACTGATAACCCAGTGCTCATAAGATGTAGGACCCACCATGACATATTAAAGGTAAGGTAGTATAGTATAGTAGTATAGTATGGTGCAGGAGGTTGAATTAAGGCATCTGTTCATCCTTTTTAAACTACCCATAATACCTGCCTAAAGTTGGGTACTCACGATCGCCTGTTTATCTGATCCGGGGTGAAAGGACGACCGACATTGGTCGCCTCAGACAACAATAGCACTGAAGATTTTACAACCCGACCAACCAATACACGTAAATATCGGTTGTTTTATAACTGAAAAATCAAAAAGGTGCTGCTATGCAATATAATGTATTAATTTGGTAAGATCAGCTAAGTAACCTTTTTGATAGTAGTTACGGTAGGTCTTTGTGATATACCCCTAGGGATATTTATATCGCTGCACAGTATATATAATTATACGTGAATGTTACTTTTAGCAATTTTATATAATTATATATTTTGTTATAATACTGTATTTTTTTGTAGTCAACATTCTCCCATTATACGCTGTCCCTATGTCACTTTGTATAGTATCCTTGTGGTACTTTTAATTAGAGACGCTATTCTGGAACTATGATACCTGGCTTTACTTATTTCTCTTGTTCTATTCAATATAATAATAATATATATATCATTGTAATTTGTTATAGTTCTATATAGATATACAGTAATGTATTTTAGTTCGTGACTCTACGAGTTCCAATATTGTATGTTTATATTTATTTGATTTTTTATTTTCATTTAGGGAGACAGTTATTATGTTGTATTTCAAATACATAATCTGTTAAGGATTATTATGTGGTATGGTACACTCTGTGTGTTAGCCTTTATACTGTGTGTTAGCCTTTAATACACACATGTTGTACAATTAGGTGTTCACTATGTGACTTGTTTGTATCTATGCTATACACTCCTCTTTTGTTTGATTTGTTTTCTCTTCCCGTTCTCCTGTTTTTACCACCCTCCCTCTGCCTTCCATGTTGATTGATAGACCGGTTTCTCTAACAGCTTTTTTCATTTAAGCTTGGCTACTTAAGGAAGCTTTGAGGGAGTGTCTAACTGCCTCTGAAGAAGTGACATTGGAGTCACGAAACGCGTAAGGCGGAACCTCGGTGTGGTCCTCCCTACCCTCCATTGCATTTTGAATATGTTCAGCTGAATTTAGCGTGTTGATTTTAAAAAGTTCCAAATAAAGTATTTATTTATATCCTGTACGTGTAGCTCGCTGAATTTTGGTTTTCTGTCTTTGCCCATTAGCAGCTTAGCACATCTGAATTGTATGTAGTGCCCATTTAATAAGAATTATACTGATGCAGTAACTGACATCTTTCTCAAATTTCACAGTCACTCAGTGACGATTCTGATTGTCCCCTGTCCGACATTGGATAACACATGTTAAAGACGGAGGGAGGGGAGATTTAAAACAATCAATTACTGCCAGAAAGTGGTCAGTTCCTGCATGAGAATAATTCTCCTTTAATAGGTCAATACACAAGGAGGCACTTCCTCTATATGGTGGCACGCTCCCGATCATGGAGACTCCGCACCCACAAAAGCCCATGCAAACCTGTTTTTGATATGCATAAGGGGTTGGAATGGGTTGAAATGGGGAGAAATACTTACTCCAATCTACAATCAGATACTATCCCTGGAACAACCAGAACAATATGCATTAATACCAGTAATTTTCAATATTTTTTTATTAAACTTATCCAGCCCACTCTTAAAGCTATTTAATGAATTTGCCATTAACACATCTGCTGTAAAGTACTGCTCATATGTAATTAATTATAGATTAAAGAACAATTATACTTACCTTTTGCCTGATCCTCACCCTGGCTACTTTCCCTAACTCTTGCAATACTTATTCAAAGTCTCCCTTTGCCGATCCGCAGTGCAGCCAATAAGAAGACACCTCCCAGGGCCACATCTACCATTAGGCAGAGTGAGACATTTGTCTCAGGCAGCACCTCTGCACTGAAGAAGAAAGGCGTCAGACAGGTTGTGGTGAAAAACAAACGTAACTAGCAAATGTACACGAGTGTGAGTGCAGCCCTCATGACTCCAATATAGGGTACTTTGAAGTTGCTTCAACTCCACTTTGACAGTTTATATGGTTAGGTTAGCTTTAGTTTGTAAGGCTAGGTAAGTCTAGTTATGCTAGTTAGCTAGTGAGGGCTTGACGTGGTGGCAGGCTTACAATTCCTTTGTCTAAAATCTTTTACACTACAGAAAGTATGGCATTTCTAATGTATTGTAACAGTTGAACCAACATATATAGCACAGGCTATAAAAAGTTATTTGGATCAACTAAAACCTGAAAGTATATATAGTAGTGGCAACACAAGCTGTTTGAGAAAGGGATTTCATACCTGTTTCAAGTAATTTACATTATTGGTAATTGAGTGTCTGAGGATCTGTTTAAATACCTATTTAATAGGAAGTTCAAATCGTAAAATTTTACCCACACCCACCAGTGAAGCCATGGCCATTGGCAAAACCACGCCCATTGACAAAGCCACACACACTTTAATGCAGTGGCATGCGAAGGGAGGCATTCAAAAGTTTGCCTCAGGCAGCAAAAACCCTAGAAGTGCCCCTGACACCTCCTTGCAGAGCGTGTATTCTCATTGGCTGCATTGCTGCATCTCAGTTGGTTACTTACAGGGGAAGAGAGGAAGATTGGATTGGATAGCCGAGGAAGACTTTCAGTAAGTATTGCAGGAGTTAGGGAAAGTAACCAGGGTGAGAACTTAGCGATTTAGGTACTATACAGCTATGGAGGAAGAGGAGCAAGGGGGAGGTAAGTGTAATTGTCCTTTAATATGTAGCAAAGTATACAGTACGTACCCTTTAAACACACACAAAGGATGAGCCAGAATTAAAATGTGAATATGGACTTACAATAACGTGATCCCCCAGCACTTCTCAACAAAACTGTCTCGGTTTATTACCCTGTATTAGTGTTAGGAGCTTAAGACTAAGTAATTTACTTCCATCCAACACAACCCATGTAGCATGAGTAAATGAAATGTCTCTGTGATGATGTTGCATTATTCTTCTGCTTAAAAAATATGTGGGCTGTCCTATAGATCACCCTATAGACCCAATTATTAACCTTTAAGTTATATAGGCACATATAACTAACCAAATTAAGAAATTATCAAACTCTGCCATTAGAGCAAGGTCATTCTGTAGTAACCCTGAACAGGCTTCACTTGGCTGTTCAGGGTTACTAGTTAAAGGGATAGTGTATGTATTTTTGGGAACTAAAATATTTCAGAACTTCAAAAGAACTAACCAGACATTTTTGTCTAATACATGGGAGAGATGAATAATGAAAGATAAAATGAATTTATAAGTGGAGGTAATAATGCGCTTTTTAATTATTAAATAGATCAAATGACACAGGGAATATGCAGGCTGACATGTGACTGATTTATCTAGCAATCTGCAGTAAGACTTGGCTCCTTGTATTGACAGGAAAAGTTCACTTATGACTAAGAGCCTTACATCAATAGATTTAGCATCCTCTAATGACTATTTAGCAATATTGTGTGCACCTGCATTTAGAGAGATTAGAGATTAGTCTTTTGTTGGTGGAATGAAGTAGCTCCCTGAATGGCAAATAAATAATCAGGATGGGACCTAAGGAGACAGAATGGTCAAGGTTGAATCATCTTTGTTAAAGATGATGTCATCACAGGGAGATGATGATGCCACAGACTAATGTTCAAAGTGTATTAATATTGGCCAAGTTATGCAACATAAACTAGTCTACGGTGTGAAAGCAATCCATGTTTTTATTTTAGGCAAAGGAAGGCCCATTATATATAGGGTTTTTTTTTATCAAAAGACACAGATACAGTATGTCCTCACCCAAGGACAAGTTCTGATAGGTTGTTAAGGAAAATTAAAGAAATCCTAGGGTTTACATCTCAATTGGCAGATCCTGCCATTATAACTATAACTAGACAGGGAAAATTTAAGAATAAACTTTGAATTTGATTTGAAAGGCAGCACAAAGCTCTATAAATGTGAGTGTCTGTGTGTGCTGAGGATTTTTTAATCTGTGCCTGTGAAAAAGGTAATCGAGACAGGTAATAAACATTGATTAGGTCAGCTCACAGCTGAATACAATCAAAAGGCAGCTAATCTGCACTGATTTGATCTGCTAACGGGGGAATCCAAGCAAGATGCAGCTAATCAGGACTGATTTGGTCTGCCCACGGGGGGAATCCAACCAAAATGCAGCTAATCAGGACTAATTAGGTCTGCTCACAGCTGAATCCAACCAAGAGATGAATAAAACTGTGGAGTTCCACTGGCAGTTGAGCAGAATATGTCAAAATTTCAATCAAACCCAATTTAATAGCTTGAAATAATAGCTTTAAAGGAAAGTTATGATGTAATTGGTATAGCAGAATCATGGCTTAATGATTCACACGACTGGACAGTAAATATTGAAGGATACTCCTTATTTAGACATGACAGAGTTAATAAGAAAGGAGGAGGAGTATGTATGTATGTTAAACAGGAATTGAAGCCAAATTTAAAAGATGGAATAGATGGGGGAGTAAACGATACGGCAGAAACATTATGGGTGGAACTGTGTACAGGAAGCAAGAAGGTAGGTAAATTAATTGTTGGAGTATGTTATAAGCCGCCAAATGCCGGGGAGGAGGTGGAAATGAATCTCCATATGCAGTTGGCGAAGGCTGCTGGTATGGGGCATGTTCTGATCATGGGGGATTTTAACTATCCTGACATAGATTGGAGTAAGGGAACTGCCAGCTCCTCAAAAGGTATAAAGTTCTTAAATTTCCTATATCAGCATTTTCTTTCACAGATGGTAGAAGTTCCTACTAGACAGAATGCGTTGTTGGATCTGGTGATATCTAATAACCCTGAGCTCATTTTGGAGATGAGGGTAATGGGAAGCTTAGGGAACAGTGACCATGATATAGTGTCATTTAATATAGGTTGCAAAAAACTAAAGTGCACTGGCTTAACAAAAACTTTTAACTTTAGGAAAGCTAATTTTATGCTGTTAAAGGAATCGCTCCTGCTCATAGACTGGGGGGAACTGTTTCTAGGTAAAGATATTGAGCAGATGTGGACCACTTTTAAAGGGATATTAAACTATTACATTTCTAAATTGGTACCTTTAGGTAACAAGTGTTAAAAAAATTAGATCCAGTCCTGCATGGCTTAATGCTCAGGTAAAAAGGGAGATGGAAAAAAAGAATTTTTTTCCATTTTTGAAAATTTTGAAAACAGAAGTCACAGAACAGGCTTACAGGGAGTACAAAAGCTGTAATAAAGAGTGCAAGAAAGTAATTAAACTAGCTAAAATAGAAAATGAAATACGGATTGCCGAACAAAGCAAGTCCAACCCCAAAATGTTTTTTAAGTATATAAATGGTAAAAAGATGAGGACTGAGAATGTGGGACCATTAAATAATGGAGCTGAGGTGGTAGTAGAGGATGCCGAAAAGGCTAATCTGCTAAACTGTTTTTTTACATCGGTTTTTACTGTTGAGAATCCTTGTCCTTACAGTAGGGATTGTAATAATATGCAGGGAAGAAATGCAGAGTTTTCACATTGGATAACAGAGGATATGGTACGGAAACAATTAGACAAGGTTAATATCAATAAAGCGCCAGGACCAGATGGATTGCATCCTCGGATTTTAAAGGAGCTTAGTTCAGTTCTATCTAGACCACTGTTTCTCATCTTTTCAGATTCGCTTTTGTCTGGGGATGTGCCGCTGGATTGAAAAAAAGCCAATGTAATACCAATATTCAAAAAAGGTAGTCGTTCACAGCCTGGAAACTATAGACCTGTAAGCCTAACATCAGTGGTAGGGAAGGTGATGGAAACCTTGTTAAGGGATCATATCCTTGACTTTGTTTCCAGGGATCATCTAATTAGTAGTAGTCAGCATGGATTTATGAGAAATAGATCATGCCAGACAAATTTAATTGGTTTTTATGAAGAAGTGAGTAAGAAACTAGATTCAGGCATAGCAGTGGATGTGGTATATTTGGATTTTGCAAAAGCTTTTGATACTGTGCCACATAAGCGACTAATGTATAAACTGAGGACTGTTGGCCTTGAAGAAAACATTTGTTCATGGATAGAGAACTGGTTATTGGACCGCAAACAGAGAGTAGTGGTTAATGGAGCTACATCTATGTGGGCTAAAGTTCTAAGCGGAGTGCCTCAGGGTTCTGTACTTGGGCCGCAGAATGGCAGATGAGATTCAATGTTGATAAATGTAAGGTGATGCATTTGGGATTTAATAATCCCTGTGCCACCTACACCATAAATAACTCTGTGTTAAGTGCATCTGTAATGGAAAAAGATTTGGGGGTTCTGGTAGATAACAGACTTAGCCATAGCAAACAATGCCAGGTAGCAACGGCTAGAGCTAGCAAGATATTGTCTTGTATAAAAGGGGGAATAGATTCAAGAGAGAAAAATATTATTCTCCCTCTTTACAAGGCACTGGTAAGGCCTCATTTGGAATATGCGGTGCAACTAAATTAATAAGGGGAATGGAGGGGCTCGAATATGCAGGCAGATTAGACAAGTTAGGGCTGTTTACATTGGAGAAGCGACGTTTGCGTGGGGACATGATTACCATATACAAATATATTAATGGGCCATACAATGAACTCTCTGGTGCATTGTTCACTAATAGGTCATATCAGAGGACACGTGGACATCCTCTAAGGTTGGAAGAAAAGAAGTTTCATCTTCAGGTTAGGAAGGGTTTCTTTACTGTGAGAACGGTGAAATTGTGGAACTGTCTTCCGGCAGATGTGGTAATGGCAAGTTCATTGAATAGCTTTAAAAAAGGCCTGGATAAGTCTCTAAAACTAAAAAATATTGAGAATTACTGGTATTAATACATATAGATCTGGTTGATCCAGAGATACATTCCGATTGCCGTTTGGAGTCAGGAAGGAATTTTTTCCCCCTTTTTAGCTGGTTTTTTTTGCCTTCCTCTGGATCAACTGTTAGGTAGGGTAAAAAAAAATAAAAAAATATATATATATATAAAGAGGGTGAATAGGTTGAACTTGATGGACGTATGTCTTTATTCAACCTTAATTACTATGTTACTATGTTACTATGTAATTCAATGGTAACGGAATTTTCAACAACAAATTTCAACACCAATGGTCCTATTTAAAAAAATGTTATCGTAGCAGTACGATCACAATCATAAAATTGGCAATCGTTAAAGGCACGGTATAGCTAGTTAGTGATACCTTTATAAATAGGGCCACAAATTTCGAATTCCTGCACAGAATTTAACAACTCATTTTAATGAAATTCTGCTAATCTTCGCCCTTCTGAAAGTTCTGCTGGATCCATGAATTTTGGAAACCTGCAGTTCCACCTGAAAACCAGTTGCTCAATGTTTCTAAGTTTTAATCCTCCCTCACCATATCTATAGCGTAGATATATTAATAGAGTGGCAGGGACTGATTAATAATGTATCGCTTTCCTAAACTAGAACAAGCCAATGTTAAGGGTCTCTCCACCCTGAAATCCAGTTTTGTTTCCCTCGGCTTCTGGCATGGAAGACCAGAAGGGGCAGGACCAGCAGCTGCATCTGTGATTGGCTGAAAGTCAGCCAAGGATGTCGCATCGCATACACAGAGGGAGCCAGAAAGAGAGAGAAGTCCTCTAAGAGACCTCTTCAGTTTCCTTGACTTTCATCGGGCCCTGCAGGACAACAGGACAACAGTGGGACCAGCAGTGGGGCAAATTTTAGTTTGGGGGGTGGACATGCCCTCTAAAATTTTCTAGAGTAAAGTGAAGTTCACCTTAAAGACTTAAAATTGAACAAAAAACGCAAAACGTTTTTAACCACTTGTCATATGTTGCCAGTCATTTATTATGGCCTAGAAAATGTCCTGCGGGTATATACCAGACTATTTGTCATTTAGTCATTTGAGATTGGACATTTTTCCGTGCAATAAAATGGTCCCGGTGTTCTAACCTGGGGTTGTTCAGATGTTTGAAAACTCCCAGCATTCCCTGACTTCCCTATTCCCCTGCACCATCACAGGGTCTTCTATTAGTGAGGGAAAAGTCAGTCTATTGAAAAGAACAACATCTAAAACTGCACAGGATAATTAAACGTTAAGAAATGTGTTGGGTAATAATATATAAAATAAGTAATATTATTGGACAATCGATATGCTGGTGGCCCCTTTAAAGGGGGAGTTCAGTGCAAATACATATACAGTGCAAAAAGAGCAGTATTTTTCTATCCCAATGACATTTTCTCTAATGACCTATTCAGCATTTTGTCTGTGTATAAATAAATCCTTCTGAAATACTGACTAATAGAGACAGTTATGGTCTTGCCCTTGACCCAGTGCCTGGGTTGATTCAATTGCTCAGTAGAGACCCTGAGCATGTTTGACCCATCCAACAGCCAATCAGTACTTTCTAAACTTTCTAAAACAGTTCAAAAGTTTGAAAGTCTGAAAACGGACCCATTAAAGTCAATGGAGGGTAAATAGTTCGGAATAAAAATATAGCATATATATATATAAAATATAGCAGTGTAAACTTACCTTACAGGCCTCTGGGACCTGGGAGATGGTCTGGGGAACACGTCCCTGGCGGGGAACAGCATAAAAATCGGACGTAGCGCATACGATTTCGGGGTAAATGTTTGGTAAAACTCGAACGGCCTCTTCCGAAAATCCCCAAACAGCCGGAGATTCCCAAAATTGGCCGTTCACAATCTGGCCACACGTTCGGGGGTCCCACAGCTCGCAAGAGCCCTTACAAGGGGAGGGGAGGGGGGTCCCGGTTTGAGCTGTGGGACCCCTTAAGCCCCAAAGGGCCATTGTTAGGGCCACAAGGGCCCTTGTAAGGACCCAGGAGGGGGTTCGGTTTCGAGCTGCGGGACCCCCGAATGTACAGCTACGGGATTGTCGGCCGTTCGGCTATCCGCGAGAGGCCATTTTCGGGAATCTTCAGCTGTTCGGGGGTTTTTGGAAGCGGCCGTTCGAGGCCTGCCGAACGTTCGAAAATCCTCGTACATTCGAGAATTTTCGAAAATAGTCCAGCGAGTCCGGAAAATCAAACTAGTTCGAATAGTTCGAGTTTGTCCAAACTCATAAAGTTCGTCTCGAACTCGGGTTCGAGTTCTAGTCCATCCCTACCAATCAGTAGAAATTACTGGAACATTCCAAGGTAGTGTGCATTCTAGGAAGAAGAAGGACTGTTACAGAACCTGAAATGTCAGCTCACTAATATCAACAGCAGCATGAGGTATAAATTCAACTGAGTTTTCAAAATTAAGGAGAATATATAAAATAACTAGGTATGCATAAAACAAAAGAATTTTATAATAAAGATATCTATATTAGAATCTGGCTTTCTGCATCTCCCCCTCTGATTCGGTAACTTTATACCCATACATTTTAGGCCAGACGGGGAACCTCCATGATATAAAAGAAAATGCTCTGCCACACTGCTCATGATTTCCCTAATCAAGATTACGTTTAGCCAGCCGAATATTCGACAAGTGACTGGCTAGTCTTGTTTTTCATTTTTGCTTTGTTTTCCCTACGTACATTTTAGCACAGGGACATCTAAGTAGATATATTACATTTTTTGATTTACAATTAATGTAACTATGCACCTTATGACTTTTGATTCCTTTACTGCCCTTAAATGTACAAGATCTATCCATGTATGGGCAGGTCGTGCATTCTCCACAAGGATGACTGCCTTTAAACGTATAGCCCCGTCCGTCCTCTTCCTTTCTGGTTTGAACACCTCAGCAAAAGATGTGTGCTGAGGTGAGACTATGTATAGCACTGCACTTTATTTGGTGATTGACGGTCAGTTTGTAGTTTTTCATTTGTTTTAACATAGTGACCCTATGTATGAATAAAGGTTTTCTTTTAATTGTATCAGGGAGTGCCAGGCGAATCCTTTTTGCTTCTTAACTGTAATTGTATATTGCCTTTGTGCACTTCACAGTAGGGATTATTCAGCTCGTGCTTGGTTATTTTGTGTTCATTTGGAACATTCTGTTAACGACCCTTTAAAGCGACAGTATTGCTAGCATTGGACAAGTGTATGATGGCCATGTTTATTTTTGTCCATGATGGAAATCGCTGCTGCGGCTAAAAGATGGATACCAGACCATATGATATTGCTCCATTGACTTTAATAGTGCGAATCCCGCTTTATAATTTTGTCTGTAAGCTTCATTCAACTTTATTCTATGTATTTGGGGTATATTTATAAAGCTGAGGTATTGATAACCACCAGTAGTGTGTCATTTTACGTTGCGACCAATAAATAACACCCTATTTATATAATGCTGATGTCTATTGGTATTTACAGTCACATGGTTATATTATGATCGCTTAATAAAACTGTGTTTTATAACAGGAGCTTAAAGAATATTTAATAAACATTTGTGTGTAGAAATGGAAATCAGGAAATAAACAGTGTGTTTTTGAAGACATTTTACCATTGATTTTTCTATTTAACATACTAGGTCCCTAAACATCCAGTCTACAAATCTGCCTCTCTGGAATTCATTAAAAGCTATTTCAATCTAGAGCATGCAGTTCCTTTTATGAAGCGATTATCAAACCAGTCCTTTACTGAAAGTTATGCAGTGATTATGCATAGTTCAAGGACTTTGCATTAAAAGTGAATCTACATCCCATAGCAACTACAACTACCAGCGGTGAATTGCCAAGTTGATGAAACTATTGAAAACCTGAAGGCTTTAAAGCCAGGCAAAGATTATAATAAAAAAAATTCTATTAAAACATAATTCTCACTATTGCATTATTTTAATATGTCTGTCCTTTTAAATCCAGACACTCTCGGGCCAATGCTCTATCGGCCATATTTGTGCTTTATTAGTACAAAAACCTACATTACACAATGTATTGGGTTAGCGTGGGTTTAGCACTAATTTCTTGCTGGCTGCACCATTTCCAAAATTTTTGGAAATAGCACGGCATAGCCTGTGTAGTAAAGGCTATGTTAAAATGATTGTTTTTACTACTGTGGCGTATGGGGCCGATGCAGGGAAAAGGTTACGTCTTGCATGAGCAGGATTCCACGATGCAGTAAGTCTCGTGAGGCAGTTTAAAGGCTATGTCCACCCCTAAAATAAAAATTTTATATCATGCTCCCCCATGTCCCCCAGCCCCAACCGCATGTTTAGTTTTTTTAAAAAGCCCCCCAAACTCTTACTTACTTCCCCTCGATCCTCCGCCGCACTGCCGGCCCTCTGCTTGCGAGAATGCAAGCAGAGGGGCGGGACCGGCAGTCGCGTCTGTGATTGGCTGAGCGGCAGCCAATCACGGACGCGGCTGCCGGTCATTCAGTGCAGCGGAGGAAAGCGGAGAGGTAAGTAAGAGTTGGGGGGGTTTTTAAAAAAAAAAAAAACGGGGGGTGGGGGGGGGGGGACGGGGGGGGGCAGAATATTAGGGGGGTTTTTCGCTAGGGGGAGGGATAGTAGAACGGGAGGGAGAGGGAGGGAGAGGGAGGGGGAGGGAGGGGGGAGAAGGGCTGCAGCACGCATGGCAGGAATCTCCGGGAGGCCAGGTAGCAGGCAGTGTCCTATATGGACCTGCTAGCCTCCTGGTGGGCAGTTTTTGGAACTTTGGGGGGGGACTACAGGAGAACCAGATGGAGTTGGGATGTGAGGTAAGGATTAAACTACACTACATGGTGGGGCCAGTAGTTGGGGGGATTATAGTTTTGGGGGTGGACATGCCCTTTAAAGCATTGCGGGATCGCAATTAAATTGATTACAACTAAGAATGAACAAACCCTCCAAGTTCCACGTCAAAATTACAAAATTTCGATTTATCATGATGGATAAACTTTACTTAAAAGACAATAGAGAAAAACAATCCCAATATCAGAACACATTGCTCCAATATGGAGAAGATTCCGGTATTGAACGAATTAAAGGGCATGGCCACCCCCCCAACTTTACTGTCCCTGACCAGTTTGGGGATAACAGCCCAAAGTCATAAGAATCCCAATAGGGCCGAAATGGGTCAGGGACAGTTGGTGTTGGGACATCTTTTATACAATAAATCAACGTTTTTCAATGTAAGACTTGGTGTCTATATTCAGTTATTCCAAAGTGCATCTAAGTCCCTTTCGTCTCTTGCTTGGCTGATTATTTTGTTGGACCCTGGGGAGTGACGGGTCTGGGGGATTGGCAAGTGGACCACCAAAGTTACACGGTGAGCACTACTTACATTTTTCCTCTTAAGAAACGTATATAGCCGTAATTGGACTGATTCATTTGGAACTATTAGGAAAGGGGTCTGGGGCAAGGCACCCGGACCACACGTGGTTCTGAGTAAGTCCACTTGAGACTAACTGATGTACTTTTTTTTCTAATACCAATATATTTGGGCATTACTTATAGTCTCATGAGAATTCACCCTCATAGTGAATTAAAGGGGAACTATGGTCTCCATAGAAATGGCCTTTATTAAAAAGGGCACAAACCTACCTTACTCTAGGATCATGCTTTTAGCTTCAGTCTATCCAAACTTACAGCAGCATAAAGGGTGCTAGTACTGTGATCTGTGGACATCAACAGAATTTTGGGGTCTGCCTTCCAGTTTAAGGCATGTCTACTGCTGGGACAGAGCATCATCAGCTGCATCATAAGGCCCGCCCCCAAACTTCTAAATCATATCTAACGCTAGCCACAAGCTATGGTTGCAGGTCTGTAAATATTCAGAAATTATTGATTTTTGGGGATGGGGCTTCTTACACAGAACATCATATGACTCCCAGAGACTCAAACAGACAGGACAGACCAGGAATTGTAACTTAATAAGCCTATAACTAAATATTTAGATAAGCTACAGACATCTTCCTAGGCTTGATTGAAAAGTATGGACATGTTATTTTAAATAAAGAGACCAAAGTTACCCAGGGACACAATAATGAAAAGATGAATTTGCCTCATCTTAATCACTACACCTTACTCTGATTTGTGTGTTGCTACAGTACATGCCCTCAATCCAGCACTTGATTTGCTCAGGCTCAGTATGTGCCCAGTATTTCTACACAGGCTACTCATTTTTATTCTTCCATGTGTGTTTTAGGTGGTGAATGTTTATATGTATACTTTTTATTGTAGTCATTTAATATAGCAGAGCATTTTAATATCCATCACGGACTAAATTTAGCTATTATGCTACTGGTCCATATGACCTATAGACATTACAGTGTGTGTGTCCATGCCTGGTTGGGACATGCTATAATGATGGTACTTTAGGTCCCTTTGTGGGACACCTTCAGTTTCTATAGCGTATTTTTCAGTCTATTGCACCGGTACTGACTGTACCTTAACTGTTCATACATATGCCTATTTTTTGGAGTATTTATTATACCGTTTCAGTATGCGCCCTCCCTCTCTTAACTGACACCTCCTTTCATCAGAAAGGGCGAACATGCTCAGTAATTACTATGAGGCAGCAGGGGCGTCTCTAGGGTTTTTGCTGCCCCTATGTACCAATAGGTCCCATGAAGTATGCCCCCGCAAGCAGGGTTTGGTATGTGTGGCTTCCAGGAATGGGCGTGGTTAAACATTTGCAGGGTTATTCAATAAAAGTTCTTATCGTTTAAAATGGTGCTAATTTTGCCCCAACCAATCAGATGTTAGCTTTCAAATGTTAAATAAGATCTGATTGGTTGGGGCAAAATTAGCACCATTTTAAACGATAAGAACTTTTATTGAATCTCCCTGTTGGTCTTTTTAAACTTCACAACATGGCGGAATTTATACAGTTCCTCAAATAGACATTTATCCACACCATAATTCCTATAAAATAAGATTTTTTCCCAAAAGATTTGTAAGCCTGCCACCACGTCAAGGTAGATTCTTTCAGCAGGGCCCTAACTAAACTAACCAAGCTGCCCTCATGCCCAGCTCACAAAGATAGATACATATATCATGCCCTAATGCCCAGATCACCCACACTATGTTGAAATTAAGATGTGCCCAGCTCTGCGCACACTGATAATTATCCCACTTACCCTATGAGGATCAGAGTAGGGCCTGCATGAAGGCGGCAGTTAGTGCAGAGCTAAGAGGGAAAAATTGGGGGTCCACAAGCGTGCACACGTTTACACACCCATGATTTCATTTTCCTTCTGCTCTGATGTTCATCATAGAGACACCCCTGTGATGCAGCAACGGGAGAGGGAATATCAGACCATGCAATTCACAGATATCAATCCAGTTACAGAAAAAATTGCACACAGCTGAAGAGATTATGGTAATAAGACTAATAATAGCTGAAATGTAAGATGTTTCACACTGGATATCTAAAGAAATGGGGGCAGATCAACAAATAAATGCTACAGTGATAGTTGGGAATTACAATTTTAGAAAAACTTTTTTTCCCCTTGCTATACCTTCACATGTTTCATAGTTACCAAAATTCTAGTAACATTGACTTGGGCACTTATCGTAGTTCTTATCGTTTAAAATGGTGCTAATGTTGCCACAACCAATCAGATGTAAGCTTATAAATGTTAAATAATATCTGATTGGTTGGGGCAAAATTAGCACCATTTTAAACGATAAGAACTTTTTTTGAATCTCCCTGATAGTGTTCCTAAGAGCTTCCATGTGTAAACATGGTAAATTCCCAGAAGTCTTTGTTCCTTATTTGCATATTGCTGAAAAGGGAGTATCAAACCTGAATTCTCTCCCAACCTTATTTAGTGTATTAGTGACGTATGTTGTTGCCAGTACAACCCACAGTCCATGTAGTCATCAAAGAGCATTTTCTATACAGATGTCTCCACACCAATATGGAATCCCTGATAAGACTTTGAAAGCTGCTTGTTATCCTGCAGTTTATTTACCAGTCAGTGTGAGTTGCTGGAAAGTAAACTGCAGGGTGACAAGCAGCTTTCAAAATCTTATCAGGGATTCCATATTCCATTTTTTTTATTATTCTTTTCCTAGCAAAACATAAAGCTTCCAAATGTAGCTGGATTCTCTTCTTATTCTGTGTTGGCGCACCAAGTAAGGCACCGGGTTTAAAATACACAGCTCAGAAGGTCACAAGTTCAGTACCTCCAGACATACCTTTTTTGGAGGCTCACCTTGTAAGACGCCAGGTTTAGACATATACAGTTCAGAAGGTCATGAGTTTGAATTCCCAAACTTAACTTTATTTTTTGTTTCCATTATGTTCCTATTACAATATTCTACATGTACCAACAGTTTATATAGTGTCTCTTTTAGTCTAGAGGTAAGAGCTCTGCTTTTAGCAAGACAGAGTAAATGTACACATTTCAGGTTCTATTCCCCAGACTTACTTTTAGTTTTGCTTACTTACATCCATGCTATCTATGAAATACACTGCAAAGATTAACACTGCAAAGATTACTTTTCCTTTTGTATGAAAAGTAAAGGATTATATAATTGTTAGGACAGGAGCAATGAAAACAAAAATGTTTGAAAACAAAAAACTGCAATCCCTCTTCTGTGTCAGGGAGAGGGAGGATCTCTGTGCTGTACTGTGACTGGATGTCAGCTTCTAAGAAGCAAGGCTGCAACTTCCTTGTTTTGATCTGTTGAGCTCTACAGAGCATGTGCCTGTACGCAGACACTTAGCTAGGGGTTTACCCAGCTTAGGTGGATTGTGAAAACTGATTCCTAGTACTCACAGGTTACTTTCATAAATCACCCAATGGCCACAGCAAAGGGAGAGGTGAGACATGGCTTGTTGTATGTTTGTGAATGTGCTCTGTTTATTGGGACAATGTTGTCTGGAGACTTAAGTTCCCCTTTAAATACACAAACCAGGGCTCATTTTAAAGCCCTTGTTTGGGCACCATATTTCTCTGTACACTTTAAAATGATAAGAACTTCAGTGATATGTGTAATAAATTATGTAAAATTATTTTAACATAACTTACAATACATAACAAATTATACACATACTGTAATACGCTTTTATATTTATATCAAGAATTTGACCTATGACCGTATGTTAACCAGCATCTATAGAGTAGCTAAGAAAACAGATATATTTTATACATGCAGTACGTAATGGCAATATTATCGACATTCTACTTCTTTTAAAATGTAGAACAGAGTAAAAGGAAAATGTGACTCATCTAAAACCTCATTTTACGGACAAAGAGAAGCAGTATCTTAATCCCGACATGGATACGTAATAACCAGTATAAAGCTTGGGAGGGGGGAATTCCGTACACTTTGCAGAATGCAAGTGGATCACACATTTTTATTCAATAAAACACTCGGATTTGTGGGACTTCATCCATTACTGCTTGTGACATAATGGATTTTCTCAGATGCCAAACCAAAGGCAGCTCATCAAGCTATTCACAGACAGTAATAGGAAGAGTAATAGGCCTTGAAAACTTAAATTGGTTTTACACATCTTCTCAATTGTGCTGATAACTAAAAAAATAATAGAAATAAAAACTTCTCTGCACCAGATGTCTTAAAGGACAGATAAGGTCAAATGCCTTGACCTGAAAATAAATGCAAAAAGATCAGAACTGAATAGGAATGAAAATTATATCATGTTCACTATACATTCCCTTCTCCATAGGGCCACTGATCTGTTAAAAAGTATGCAACTGGAACCATGTTTTTTTTAATAAACTGACAATTACTAAATCTATAATTGTTCCCAACTATCACTGTACCATTTTTTGTTGTTGTTGTTGATTTGCCCCCTTTTTTTTAAGATATCTAACCTTAAGCATTTTACTTTTCAGCTGTTTATCAAGTGCCTAATTATCATAAACACTTCTACTGTGTGCAGTTTTTCTGTAACTGGAATGGTGACGTTTAGTGTAAATTACATTGTGGGCAATTCCCTCTCCCAGTGCTGCCTCATAGTGGTTACTAAGCATACTTGCCCTCACAGATTAGTCTGGAGGGGGATGCTGAGCCTAAACAAAAC
The DNA here is from genome assembly GCA_019447015.1 of Hymenochirus boettgeri. Classification (NCBI taxonomy): domain Eukaryota; kingdom Metazoa; phylum Chordata; class Amphibia; order Anura; family Pipidae; genus Hymenochirus; species Hymenochirus boettgeri. The sequence goes on along the minus strand of CM033469.1, from coordinate 368,134,077 downwards.
AAGTGCTGGATTAAAGGCATTCAACAACACACACACCTCAGAGTAAGTGCTACTTATAAGTATTACTATTTATTACTATTTAAGATGAAGACGAGGCAAAGTATTTTTTTTGTTAACATACCCTTTAATGCCAGCAAAAGTGGATGACAAACAACCATTACTGGCTGAAACGGTCGTTCGTTCAGAGATCCGCCAGGTCGGTCAACGGTCCCAGACCAAATGTCCATTTCAGTCGATAAAGTGCCTACACACGGGCCGATTATCGGCCAAAACATTTGTTCCTACACATCGTGCGTCGTGGGTCAGGATCCGTGATCACACATGTGTACGAACCTTTAAGCTGGGTACATACCTGTAGATTCTTTGTTCGGCACGTCTGACCGGCCAGTCAGAATGAAGGTATGTCGGTCATGGCAAAAGTAGCCGTGGTTACTGTGACCGAGCATGTTGTCCAAAGACAACCTCACGATTGCCTGTGGTTTTTAGATACGTCTGGTTCAGACTAACGAACGGTCGGCGGTTGGTCTTGGCCGCATGAAGGAACCCTCCTATATTTCAGGCCCAATCGGTGTTACACTGAAATGTCAGTCGGGCCAAATTATTGGATGGTGTGTGATGTCAGGGAACAATCCTATTGCAGGAGTTCTCAGAATCATTCCCCTTTCACTTACCCATTCAAGCAGAACAGGCTGCCTGTGCATAAATACAACAATTATTCCAGGATTAATTCTAACTCTACAAGTGGGAGCCTCCCTATTTCAATATAATAAATGAATGGAACAGCAAGCTGACTATAAAGGTTCATACACACGTGCCATTGCGGGGGCCGACCCGCGACGAACATACTTTTCGTTCATGCCTTGAATGGTCATTTTGTTGCCCGAAATAGCCATGTGGCCGGTGCTTGTTGATGATTCACCGAGCGGATCTGTCAATGAGGCCAGACCAAACAGCTGTTTTGGCCAACAAAGCGCTCCTACATGGCACAATCTTCAGACGAAAAGCACATTCACACACATTGTGCGTTGAAGCATTGAGGGTCGGCCCAGCGACTGCACAAGTGTATGTATATAAGAGGTAGAGGTAAGGGGGGAGTACAGAAATTGAGGATGATCGGCCTTCAGCACTTTCAATAACATTATTTGTATTTTCTTGATGATGCCAGATGTAAAAAATGACAGAAAAAAAAATAAAATTTAAACTGTGAAAACCAAAAGACTTTGGGCTGCAACTACCTTATAAATCTCAGGCTCTGTCTTTATCTTATTGCTACAGAGACATTGGCTTTAAGTATGTGCATTAATAACACAGCGTGCATGAAAGATCATTACATAGCAGAGAGGCTACTGTGCATATACTGGCACAATGACACGCATTTGCTTTGTTTGATATATCTACAATGTTCCCATTGGAGGATTAATGTGCTATAGAGAGACTGGCCAATGGGGATTAGTAAGGGACAGACATAATAAACACCATTTCCCAGAGCCAGTTTCTATGGTCCTGCCAAGATGGGCACAGTCGCGTTAAAAAGCAACAAATTTCCTTTCCAAAGAATAAAATCAAATAGAATTGAGAATAATCGTGGGGATATTCAGCTGTGTAACGTTCAAGAAAACAAATAATAAAAATAAAACAATTGGGTTAGAAACATTAATGTGGACTGAAAAGTAGATGCAGTCTCTCTGGGTTTCATTTATAAGCTGGAGGGCAGAGATCAGCAAATGGGCGTTTTCTGGGTTACAAAAGGACAAATCCGTTGACATAATCACCATGAGGTAGATTTTACTGGGGGTAGAGAATGAGATGGAAAAAATCGCGGTTCCAGATGAAATTATTGAAATTTGTCAAATCCGATGAACCCAACTGAAGCAACATTTTCCGGTCATGATTTTCGAATTTTGATATTTTAATTAATGATGAATTTGGACTTTCAGAATTTTCAAAAATTCCAAGGGATCGACGGATTTTCTAAACCAGCAGTTCCGTAACAGGTTAGTTTCAAAAGCGAGACTCATCTCTACTCAAGGGCTCGAAATAGAATGGGAGAATCTAGACATAGAGCTTTACACACTGATTATGTGGTAACCTTAAAAAAACAAAACCTCCTTGTGATTTAATATCCTTCTAATACACAGGCTGGGGCCCCACTGCAATGCATAAAAATAAAATATGTGTGAGCTTTTGCCATGCTCTTGTGTCTCTTTCACATGCATTGGTGCTTGGGGATTATGGCTGAAAATGCACCTTAATAAATTGCATGGCCTTTTAATTTTTTCATGCACTTTCAAGTGCCATTCGGACAAAAACGGACCGAAATGGTGATCATTTTAATTTAATAATTAAAATGACATTGCGGATGGCAAAACAACAATGGAACATAAAATGCAGCCAAATTACAGCAGGCCATATACACATGTATATTATTGTGTACTGGTATATATCGCTCCATCATTGCACAATTTCCTGTTAAGATTTTTGCTGTTTTCTCTGCATTGCGAGCATCAAGTAAATTCTAAATTCAAATACTAAACGCCAAACAAAGCTGGAAAGAACATAGATTATCCATATATATATATATATATATATATTACTGGAGGGGGAGACCACTGAACATAGGCCATGTTATCATGGAGTCAGTAAAAGGAAATCCAGGAGATGGGAATCTCAGTGTGAAAAGCTATATTCTCTGTCTCCCTTGCAGTTGTCACCTCTTGACACAATAAAAACAAGACTTCAGCCCAAGCACGGGTGCAAATTGGTTCCCAGCATGCTACGGCTTTAATTTGTCAGTTTTATTGCAGAAGTTCTTACTGAGTCATGGTTGGCACAGCTTCGAGTTTATCCTAAGAGCCAGGAACTGTGATGTTTACTAAAAAAGCATTAAGGGCCTGATGTAATTAAAAGTTTGCCCATCTAATAATTAGAGATGGCCAAAACTGGTAAGATCTGTTCCATTTTCAGATTTACGGATCTCGCTAAAATCCCGAAGATCCAAAAATCCAAAAGAATGTACTTCTGGGACTCGATAATCCTCAAAATAGCCTCAAACTTTCGATAATACTCGAAAATACGTTCGGAAGCTACCATATATACCCAAGTATAAACCAAGGTACCAATTTCACCTGAAAAAAGGAGTAAAAGTGATTGACTCCGAGTATAAGCCGAGGGTAGAAATTGTGACCACTACTGCCTTCTGATTCTGTATTGTTCTGAGGCTTTAGTTGCCCTTTAAATGGACAGAAGAATTCCCATACAGTAGTCCCATACAGAAATAACCAAATCCAGTATGGCTATTACTGTATGGGACTACTGTATGGGAATTTTGCTGTCCATTTAAAGGGCAACTAAAGCCTCAAAACAATACAGAATCAGAAGGCAATCTATTTAAAGGATAGGTATGCTGTAAAATCAAGTTAAGTTTAGTTGGAAGCTGCAGCTTTAAAAAAACAGTTGCTTACATTTGTAGCTTGAAAGTTGCTGACATCTTGCTTCTGCTTAGCTAAATGTTTAGCTCCGTCCCTCTGAGATTTCATGCTTCCTCCCTGCTTCTTGGGCCTCAAAAGCTAATGCATGTTAGTTCCAGCGCACGTGACATGATATCAGTGTTTGCACAGACGTGTGCACGCGTGACTTCAAATCGCCGCGCACATGGCACGGCGAGATGATGTCACGCACGCAAAAGCTAATACACAGGCATTGGCATTTGAGAAACAAACTGCAATGGTAGGCTCTGGAGGGGCATAGGGGAAAAAAAAACAATCAAATGTAATTCAACTGCAGTGACCCAGTAAAAACATCTTATTGATTGCTGCAAATGCGCAACTTTTGTACCTCTTATTGCATCAGAACCTAAATGTCCTTTAAGAGCTGAAGAAAATTGCACTGAACATGCTCTGTATCATTGTCATACTGTAACATTGTATATCTCTATATACCAGTTATCATTAAACCACAGAACTCCTGGTACCAATCATTTCATATTGCTGACATTAGACAGTAGTATTATCATGTACTGTAGACCAGGCTTGCATTAAATATTAGGTGATGGGAAAATAAATCAGTAATAACAAGATGTCTTCCTGTCTTTCCTATAAAAGTGCGTCACCTTCCTATCAGTAATACCGCAGTTCAGCTTCTTTTATAAACCAGTGGAATTTACGATGAGAAGATATCGCCACTATTAGCGCATTTCATCGCAAAAACAATTAGCGGTGCGCATTGCATTGAAAAATGCCGCAAAAACATGTATCGCAATTTATTAAGCATTTGTACTAAAAAAAGTTACACTAATACCGCCAATCATTGGCATGTTAGACATGGAGATAGCTGTAAATAATGCAAAAAAAGTGACGAAACGGGGGTCACGAGTGTGTCCGACAGAAGGAGGGGGCATGGTGGAGGTGTTCATCGGGTAAGGGTTGCGATGAGTTCCTCAGGTGGGAGGGAGGGTTGTGCTGTGCACATGGGGGATGCAGTAGTCATGGTGGGGTGCGAGGGGGCCTTTGGGAAGGGGTGGGAGGGTTTAGCCAGCTAGCACAGTTCTCATGCAGAGGGGGTGGGGTCTAGCAGGGTAATTTTCCCCACCTCCACAGGAGGTGAACCCACACACCACCAGGGCCTTTGGAAGAGCCTTTTGGGAGTTGAGGTGCCTTGCAGGCTAACACCTCTATTTATTCCTATGCAGGTGTTACCCTAGTACATAATTCCAAGTAGAAGACCACATGTAATGTGCCCAGACTCTTATACAAGCATTGCTTTGTATTCTGTATTCTCCATATATGTCAGTAAATCGTCTCTTTTATTTGAGGATCATTTCTATAAGAAAAAAAAATGGCCAAATAGTCATGTCCAGTTGAATGAAGCTTTACTATACAGGCTAGAATTATCTTATAAGTCCCCAGCTTGTATACAGTAATTCAGTAGAGATGAACAGAACAAGCGAGTGCCATTCTGAGACTGTATTTAAAAATCTGAAAATGGACCCATAGTAGTCAATGGGAGTTTAAAAATTAAATTTAAGGTGCAATGTATAAACAGCAATAGTAAGTCAGTGTAAATGGCTCAGGGACCTGGGAAATGGTCTGGGAAACACACAAATGGCCAAAACTAACTTCCTTCACACGCAAGCTATTTTTCAGTTTCCGCATCACATATTTGATCGAATAGAATGCGGTTTCGAATCGAATGTAAGAGCTCGTTCACACTAGAACCTGACAGAACCTGACAGAAACTGACAGTAACGCACAGCATGTGTTTCTGTCAGTTTGTATCCATTTTTTTCATCCATTTGTATCCATTTTTTAACAATATGTATTCCTTTAGAAAATGTATGAAAAAACGGACAGAAATGCTGCACGCAGTGCGTTTTTTAAACAGACTGGAACGGAATGGAATATAACGCAGCAGGTGTGAACGATATTATGAAATCCTGTGGGGTTTTACTGTCTGTCCATTTTTTTAAACACACCTGCGTTTGAAAAACGGATACAAACTGGTGTAGTGTGAAGGAGCCCTAAGGGTTTCGAAGTCCAGACGAAACTTTCGGAACTCCCAGATTTCACGGAACCTGGATTTTTCGAATTTTACATTTTTAGCGAAAGTAGACGATTATTGAAAATCGAAAATGTACATGATTATCGAAAATCGAACCCTCGAAAGTAATGATCGATTTCGGTAACCCTCGAAAATGGAATGCGGAAGCTTGAAAACAGCCCGATTGTGAGGAAAGATAGTTTTTAAATAAGGTTATATTTACAGGTTCATCAGACCATTTCCCAGGTCTCTGTGTCATTTACAGTAACCTACTATTACTATTTGTCCCTCAAAATGGACAGAAACATTAGAAATCTTTTCTCCCATAGACTTCTATAGGCCGTTTTCGAATTTCGAATTTTCTGAAAATTTTGAAAATTCGAAAACTGAATGAAACTCAACAGATTTGAACATCTCTAATGCACACATTTCATATTTCGTGAAATCGCCCCATATTCGCAAATTCTATAATTGTCGAAAATTGGAAAATCTGTAAAAAGTTTCCCAATCCGAAAAATCGGAGAGTTCCGTCAAAACTTTGGAACAGACACTTCCGACTCGAAACATCCCTATAATTCAGTTACATTCATAAAAATGCTGGGAAACCTTTAAAGGAGAACTAAACTTAACATTTTTAAAACCTAATGTGAAAGTTTTTCTCCCCAGAACACCTATACATTATAAGATTCTTCTCTATTAAGTTGCATAGATTCTGTAAATAATACGGTTTCCATGTTGTTGCTAGTACAACCCACAGCCCATGAAGCAGGTATCCCACCCCTCCCGGATCGTCCAAGAGTCTCCCTCATTCTGGGGTGCACTACCGCGAGACCTCATTCTGGGGTGCACTCCCGCGAGACCACCCCAGACTCCCAGACTTAAGTCATGCCCACTTTTCAAGGCCAACACCCTGGGAACGCCCCTAACCCTGCCTCCCACCACCCCTAGAACACAGGCCTCGCCCCTTGTGATGTCACCTCACGCCCCCGCACCACGCCCACTTTCCCCACCCTGCCCGGAAGCCTGAAGGGGCAGGGTGGGATGTCTGCAAGTCATCAAAGAACCACGCCCCCTGACCCCAGTATTCACTGTCTCTATGCACAGTGTATTCTATACAGTATTTTCTATATAGATGTCTATACACCAGTATGGAATCCCTGATAAGACTTTGAAAGTTGCTTGTTACCCTGCAGTTTATTTACCAGTCAGTGTGAGTTGCTGGAAAATAAACTGCAGTGTAACAAGCAGCTTTCAAAGTCTTTTCAGGGATTCCATATTCCATTTTTTTAGGATTCGTTTAGCAAAAAATAAAGCTTCCAAATGTATCTGGGTACTCTGCTTATTCAGTGTTGGTACGCCGGGTAAGGCACCAGGTTTAATAATGTACAATTCAGAAGGTCATGAATTCAATACCCCAGACTTCTCTTTTTTTTTGTTTCTAATATGTCCCAAGCGAAAGATGAAGCTCCTAAATGTACCTAAGTGTTCAGCTTACTCAGTAGTGACTCACCTTGTAAGATGCCAGTTATAAAACACACAGTTCAGAAGGTCACAATTTGAATCCCAAGTGTTACCTTTATTTTTTGTTTTCATTATGTTCATAGCAAAAGATTCTAGATGTACCAGTGTTCAATATATTATCTCTGTTAGCCAAGCGGTAAGAGTTCTGCTTTTAGCAAGACCGAGTAAATGTACAAGTTGCAGATTCTATTCCCCAGAATTACATTTATTTTTTTTTTTAATTTTTGCTAAAATGTTAGTATTCCGTTTTATACATTCTATCTATGAAATACACTGCAAAGATTACTTTTCTTTAGGATTATATCATTGTTAGGACAGGAGCAATGAATGTGTTTGAAAACAAAAATTTTCCCTGTTCTGTGTCAGGGAGAGGGAGGATCTCTGTGCTATAATATGATTGGCTGTCAGCTTCTAGGATGCAAGGCTGCAAATTCCTTGCACTACATAGCATGTGCCTGTACGTAGACACTTAGCTGGGGGGTTAGCCGGCTAAGGTGGATTGTGGGAGCTGACACCTAGTACCCACAGGTTAATTTCATAAATCACCCAATGGCCACAGAAAAGGGAGGTGAGACACAGCTTGTTGTATGTTTGTGAATGTCTATTGGGACAATGTTGTCTGGAGGCTTTAGTTCTCCTTTAAAAATGTTGGGAAACCTTTAAAATTTTAAGAGCCTGAAAGAACAGCAGTCGATTTTTGTATTTTAAAATCAAATATTTTATTTGTCTGATGTTCTGTAAATTCGTGCAATAGATGTAAATAAACTGAGCTTCCTGCTCAAATCATTTTGAACATCTACATTGTCCACAGGACGATTGCATTTGTACTAAATATATTGATTCTTACAGTGTAGTGAAATGTTTAATCTCCAGTAGCCTTTGTAGTGTGAGTATTATCACAAGGGATTCTGGGTACATTCGTGTAAATATTCAGATCTTTCTGCTGCAGGCATTGAGAGCTAGCTAAGTTTACCTAGAACACGCAACATTCAAACCATCCTTTTTTTGCCGCAGGCTAAAGGGTCTTTGATTGCCCAGTAATCTTCTCCCACTTTGACTTAAATGAATACATTATTGCTGATCAAACTAAGGATTTCAGCTGATGTTTTCTTCATTCTGTCTTAGGATAACTAAACCCAATTTTTGCTGCTCCATAATCTAAAAATAAATACTGAAATGCTTGGAAATAAAGCCCTATGTTAGGCTGAGGCCATACTACATTGCTTGTGCTGTGATTCCGGTAAGGTTCCATTATCAGAGCGCATGTGAAAATGGTGGACACCTGCACTCCAATAAGCAGATGGTAGCGCAAAAGGACAGCAGCTCACCTAGTGTGGCCAGAGCCCTTAGTAAGGTAATGAGAGGTGAGACACAGATTATTGTGTTTATGTTAAGATGCGCTGCCTTTTGATTCAGCATTAAAAGCATTAGTTGTCCTTTAAAAATGTATAAAGTTTAAATATAAGGCTAAATTGCTTCTTTAATTCATAGCTAATATATACAGTAGCTATATTTCTCATTACTGTCATTAACAGTAATGCGGAGAAGCCATTCTGCAGGTTTCTAGCCTCTCCAGAGCAGGTCACAGGCAAGATACTATTAATGTAGGCTGAAAGCAAAGGAGCAGCCAAAAAGCTTTGACTTTGATAAGACCATTGGCAGGCCAGTCCCTCTCAGTGTGGCCATGTGGCATTACATCACACAAACAGCCAGTTAGTGCAGCAGATAGTTTCCCAGGGGGGGAATTTGCCCTTCTGCCTACTGACCCAGTCCTCCCCTGACTGTAGGGATGCAGAAATGAGACATAAAAAGAAACCTGCTGAATTAAACATAATCTCAGTCTCCATAATTCTGGTAGTTTTTACAGCCATCGGCTAGTTAAAATTATAGGGTGGTATTTAGAATAGAGTTAGATTGTTAATGACATATGGACATGTTTTATTATGAGGGATCTTCTGAGTAACTGGCATTCACCGAGAGTCATTATTGTGAAAATTGCTGAAAACGGCTTTGTGACAGTTTTGTATGTTTTTGCACCAGTTTTGTGCCTGCTTGTGTTGAATTCCACACATTTCGAATATAGACAATTTAGTGCCTTTCAAAAAGGTATCAAAATGGCACCATTTTCATCACAAATATTTAACACCTAAAGGGAAACTGGTCAATTAAAAGAGCATCACAATAGCAAAATAAAATATCTTAATAATAAAGTCTTAATAAATCTTAATATCTTTAATAAAGTATCTTAATCAATACATTTTTGGTGTCTAAGCTGATGAAACTGGCAAGTTCTGGTGTACAACCGGGTTCAGAACCAAATTACCAAATATGCCTTGCCTTTAGTACATACAACCGGATTGAAAACCAAATTACGATACATCCCTTGTATTTAGTACGTACAGCTGGGTTCAGAACCAAATTATGATACACCCCTACTATTAAGTATGTACAACTGGGTTCAGAACCAAATAATGAAACATCCCTAATGTTTAGTACGTACAACTAGATTCAGAACCGAATTACGATACATGCCCAGTGTTTAGTAAATACACCCGGGTTCAGAACCAATTCAAGATACATCCCTAGTGTTTAGTACATACAACCGGATTCACAACCAAATTATGAAACAACCCTAGAGTTTAGTACATACAACCAGGGTTATAACCAAATTATGTTACTTACCTAGTGTTTAGTTCATACAACAGGGTTCACAACCAAATTACGGTAATAGTGTTTAGTACATACAAGTAGGTTCAGAACCAAATAATGATACATAGTTTGGTAAATACAAGCAGGTTCAGAACCATATTATGATACAAAGAGTTTAGTACGTAAAACTGGGTTTAAGACCACATTACAATACATTCTTGGTGTTTAGTACATTGAGTCTCATGCATCAGTGAATTTTATTAAAGGAAGAGTAAATTTCATGTGGTTGTGAACCATTTATTAAACAATTACAGTTTGCTTTTATTCACCTAGAAATCACAGGATCACTGTTGCCCTTTCTCCTCTACTCCCCATGTACCTTCACATCTAGCGGTACTTTCCTCATACATAGAACAGTATAGGGCAAAGAAATCCATATTCACATATATACATTAGTTATGAATGTCTCCATTGTACAGGTTTTTATATTAATGGCTTAACTATGTGCTCCATATATTTAACTTTTCTGTGAGTGTCAGACAGCAAGAACCGTTTGGTTTAATTGGGTAAGACTGTAAGGTTGACAGAACATTACTCATTAATTCCTTTCCATAATGTCAGTCAGGCACAAGCATGAATCACTGAAATCAAAATTTACAGCTGTCAGATTGTGAGTGTAATTGCACCTGCACAATGTGTTAAAGGGGCCCCATTAAAAGTGCCAGGGCCCTACAGTATATCCCTACAGTATATTAAAGCAACAACTGAAAAAATGGAGCAAAAAGACACTGAATAAGTGCAACATGTTCCCTAATTTTGATTGGATTGATAATGAACAGTACATTAATCCCAAGGATCCTAAGACAGAAAGAAAGAAAAGTATAGAATGCAGAATTAAAGGGGAAATATAGAATCAATTAACCCTACAGTTGTATCCAGGGTGAGTACCTAAAACACTAGGGGCAAACCCCTGGAAATTTAGTAGACTGGGTATCACACTGTGATTTCTATGTAATGCCTAAATACAGATAAACACTAAAATCTTTGCATATGGAGAACCCTGCAGATAGAGCCCCTTCCCAATGTTCCCTCTAATTTTATAAAGGCTATGTGCACAGGTATATAGTATTGGCTGTGTGCACAGATATATTACATACATACATACATACAAGATTTCTGCTTTATATAGTAGATTGGCTGTGTGTAGAGATGGCCGAACTTCATAAAGTTCGGTCTGTTTTTTGAACTTTCGAATTTCGGTAAAAGTTTGAAAGTTTGAGTTCGAATTTGGACCCATTTTTGGACCCATTAAAGTCAATGGGGTAGTGATATTTTGAAAAGTTCGGATGATTTACAGCTAAACTAACAATGGTAACTTATTGTAAATGGTTGTAGCACCTGGGAAATGGTCTGGGGAACATGGCACTATCACCAAAACTTTTAAAAACACTTCTTAAAACGAGCAGGCAATTCAAGGGTTATGGCCAATTCAAGGGTTACCAAACGATACTTTCGAGGATTACCGAAAATAGAACCATAAATTCGAGGGTTACCGAAATCGAACAATACTTTCGACGATTACCAAAAACGAACAATACGTTTGAGGGTTAGTGAATGATACATAGATTCGAGGGTTACAGAAAACAAACAATACTTTTGAGGGTTACCGAAAATCGAAGGCTACATTCGAGGGTTAGCAAATGATACATTCTAGGGTTAGCTAAAAAGATCCATACATTCAAGGATTATCAAAAACTAAAAATATTTTCGAGGGTTAGAGAATGGTACATTCTAGGGTTAGCGAACGGCTCGTAAATTCGATAATTAGCAATTTTTTGATAATTATGGAAAATACAGCCGCCAGCCCGAAAACACAAACTGGTTCGAACCCGAATAGTTCGAATTCGTCCCAACTCATAAAGTTCAGCTCGAACTTGGCCTCCAGTTCGGTTTTGTGTCCATCACTGGCTGTGACCACAGATATACAGTATATTGGCTATGCATACACAAAATGAAAGGGACACTAAACTAAATATATAAAGTATCTGCCAAGGGGGATCTATAATTCACTGGGAGGTAGAATAACTTGTTCTTATGTTATGAAGCACCATATTAACCAACCATAGCCACACTGGCTGCTTCTAACTAGCTGATTGGCCCAAGATCCCTCCTGTTTTTTCCTATAGATGATCAAGCACATTTCTACAGATGTCTTATATTTCATTTAGGCATTCTCTGAGTGACTTCTCCAATCAGCTACAATACTTTGTATCACCCTGTGGGAGGGGAATTAATATGGAAGTAAAGGGAGAGGAAGATTACACTAAATACAGGTATATCATTAGTCAGGAATTACACATTGATGCTTCATTCTGATTTGCGATCTTTGACCCAGATGTCAGAAAAAAAGTATTTTTGAACTTCCCTTAACACTCACACAAAATCCATAAAGGCTTCTAATCGATATTAATAATTAATAAAGACATAATCACAATATTAATCTTACTTGACTATTAACCTAATGATTTCCGATTCATAAACCATCATAAATAATTATCACTTCCTTTTCTGGTAAAAAATAAAAAAATAAAAATCTTACTGAAATCTACATGAAAAGCAAATAACCGGAGAGATCTACTTACACTCCTCCTGCGCGCGTACAAGGAATCGTTCTTTATCATAGTGATAACGTGTTAGAATGATAGAAATATTCATGAAGTCACCACCCGACCACCTGGAAAATAAGAAAAGATTCAATTATTGTGACTGGAAAAATCATTAATAAAATCATAAAATAAGATTAATGGTAACATTAAAATGACATGAATGGAAACAATTTATAAAATTACATGTATAGAAACATCTATAGCCAGAAACATCTGATTAAAACCATTTATTGATTTTCTCTCTACTTTGAGATTCGGCAGTGCACAGCATAGACAATCTATATGAAGCCAATCATGGACACCCTAGGATAGCTGATAAGAATTACATTCAATTGTCTGTCATTGTTTATATTCATCTAATGGTTTATCTTTTTTTTTTTTTTGCACTGGCTTCTATCTTGCACAATATGGTGCTTTTATCCACATCATTCTAATGGTGTGAAAAATAAACAATCAAAGTCAAGCTAAGTCATTTCTATTTCCACATATATTTTAGGATCAATTTCCCCCCATAGTCATGCTGTGCAAAGTTTTCACAAATTCAGTGCAATTCCAAGATATCAATGCAACCTTTTTCTTTGCCTAATTTTTAGAATATGTATAAAATACTTTAAAGTTAATGAGCCCCGCCTTACTGATCACATTAAGCTGTGACACAGACCTATTTACTGCTGATCAACTGCCTCTTGATTGCATTAAGCTGTGTCACAGTCCTAGTCAGTGCTGATAACCTGTCTCTTGATTGCATCAGCTGTGAGCAGACCTAATCAGCGCTGATTACCTGTCTCTTGATTGTGATTAGCTGTGAGCAGACCTAATCAGTGCTGATTACCTGTCTCTTGATTGTGATTAGCTGTGAGCAGACCTAATCAGTGCTGATCACCGGTCTCTTGATTGTGATTAGCTGTGAGCAGACCTAATCAGATCTGATTACCTGTCTCTTGATTGTGATCAGCTGTGAGCAGACCTAATCAGTGCTGATCACCAGTCTCTTGATTGTAATCAGCTGTGAGCAGACCTAATCAGTGCTGATTACCTGTCTCTTGATTGTGATTAGCTGTGTCGCAGATAAAGGTTTTAAAACTCACAGCACATAGGCACCTAACTAGAGCTTTGTGAAGCCTTTCAGGTCAAATTAAATTGCACTCTTCTGTGAGACTTTTTAAACTGCAGGTTATACCTGGCGTTAAAGTCACACAGAGGGTTAAGTCCTGTCTTACCCAGAGCCACAAGCACAATATTAAATAGCTGTGAAAATAGACTACAATCCTTTGCATCCTCATGAAGCCACTGACATCACCTGCATGCAAGAGAATGATTATTAAAGGGTACAAAAGAAGCTGCAAAAGGATCATGGTCTGTGTCTCAGGGTAGTCCATGAATGGATCAGTTTGAAGGTACGTGCTATGTGGTAAAAGTTAGTTAGTAATATTATTATTATTGTGGATTTATATAGCGCCAACATCTTCCGTGGCGCTTTACAGTTGCATTAAAATACATAAAAAACATACAAGGGTAGTGCAAGTAATACAAAGTGCAAAAAAATTTAAGTGCTGGTCCAGCAGCATTGAGTGTGGTAAGTTACAGCATTACTGTGGTACAATAGGATGGAGGGCCCTGCCCGAGAGTTTACAGTCTAGAGGAAATGGGGATGAAACATAAGGTGAAGCAGATCAGTAGCTGTAACTAAATTGCCAGTGGATTATCACTAGCGGGTCTGCGATGGGTCAGTAAGAGGGGTAGGAGTGTCCAGGCCCAGATTGTAATCTTGCCTGAAGAGATGAGTTTTGAGGTTGCATTTGAAGATATGCAGTTATGGCGAGTGACGTATAAAGCGAGGAAAAGAGTTCCAGAGCAAGGAGGCAGCACGAGAAAAGTTCTGTATAGGTGTGGGAGAAGGTGATTAGAGTGGATGAGAGGAGAAGACCATTAGCAGAGCGGAGGTTACGCCTTGGGTAGCATCTGTTTATCAGATCACAGATGTATGGGGGGCTGTATTGGAGAGAGCCTTGTAGGGTTAGCAGCTTAAATTGGATCCTTTGGGTGAGGGGAGCCAGTGGAGAGATTGACAGAAAGGGGCAGCATGTGAGAAGCGGGAAGAGAGGTGAATAAGCCTGGCAGCAGAGTTAAGGATTGATTGAAGGGGTGCCAGTCGGTTGCTTGGTAGACCGCACAGGAGGGTGTTACAGTAGTCCAGCCGAGAGATGAAAAAGGCATGAACTAGAATTTTGGTAGCGTTCTGTGAAAGGAAGGGACGGATGCGTGAGATGTTTTTGAGCCGTCAGGAGTTGGACAGGGTATTAATGTGGTGTTTAAATTAAAGTTCAGAGTCAACGGTTACTCACAGGCATGAGTGAGGTGTTGGGGAGATTGGTGTGTCATTGATGTGGATAGTAATGTTAGGGTTTTCCCACCCTCTCTCAATCGAGAGGGTGGGAAAATGACAAGTTCGGTCTTATCCATGTTGAGTTTGAGGATGCAGGAGGACATAAAAGCAGAGATGGCATTTAGGCAGTCAGGGACCCGGGATGTCAGAGTAACGAGGTCAGGGGCGGAGATGTAAATTTGGGTGTCATCAGCATATCATCAGCATACAGGTGGTATTGGAATCCAAAGGAACTAATGAGCTGCCTAACCCAAAGGTGTAAAACGGAGAAGAGGGCCAAGTACTGAGCCTTGCGGTACCCCCACAGGGAGGGGAAGAGAGGTGGAGTTGGAGCACCCTGGATAGAAATGATGCAGAACCTATGGAAATTTCTCCATTAAGCTAGAGTAAATTTGCCTGGAAGAAAAAATATGGTACATAGGTTGCCATTGTGTTTTTTAGGAATCATTTTGAATGTCTGTAGAATTTCCAGCTTGCTTTCATTAGCCCTTGTGTGCCACAACTAAAGTTAGACAGTGAAGGTTATAGAATGTTAGAGAAATATTATGTGAATAAAGCATAACAGTACGGATCATTCTATAATGTGTACCAGCTCTAACGCTACTACATTCGCCTTTATACATTATTAACAGTTTCCTTTTAGAATTAAAAAGACTCCCCTGTGAGTTTATTAGGGATGGGGACTGCCCCCTCTTTTGTGCCCATGGCACAGCATAGTAAAAAGACAGGATGTTCTCTGTGGATTCCTGTTTCCTTTCTTTCTAAATACAGAATCCCTAGATGTAAGATTAATTTTTCAGGCAAATCAACAAGATGCAAAGTGACAACCTAACCTTGCCGTCTCTGGTAAAATGACCTCTCCCTTTACAATCTAGCATTCTGATTGCATTCCTCCATTACGTATTACATTCTGGTCATGAAGTATTATTAATCTTACCTTCCGCCTTTCCTTCTGCCATGGGCAGTATATTACCACTCTGTTTGTATTTTAAATCAAGGTCCCTGTGCCCCATATTCAGACCAATTATATTTTCCTATGGTACAGTATGTTCTAGAGGATTTGTTTATCTTCTATTGCTGTCCCATTTCCTCTCCAGTGATAAGGTTATTACCAACGATGAAAAAAGTCATAGTTTCACATTTCCAGTGATAATGATATCATAGTTTCACATTTCCAGTGAAAATTACATCATTGTTTCATATTTCCAGTGATAATAACATCATAGTTTCACATCTCCAGTGATAAGTTCCTATCTGTACATCATCATTGCACCAGAATCAGGGCCACATCTACCATGAGGCAGAGTGAGACATTTATCTCAGGGGACACCCCTGCACTGAAGAAGAAAGGCAGCAGACAGTGGTGGGGAAAATAAATCCTTAACCAGTCAGGAAAAAAAAATAATTTTCCCTAGTAACAAATATGATGTTAAAATCATTTTTTATGGTTAGGTTAGCTTTAGATAGTTTGTTAGGCTAGACTAGTTAGGTTTGTTAGTGCTGAAAGAGTCTACCTTGACGTGGTGGCAGGCTTACAAATCTTTTGGCTAAAATGTTTTATACTACAGAATGTATGGCATTTCTAATGTATTGTAACAGTTGAAGAAACATTTATAGCACAGGCTATAAAATAAGTTATTTTGATTTGAGCAACAAAAACCTGAAAGGAGCAATATGGTAGCCATGCCCATCAATAAAACCATGCCCACCGACAAAGCCAAACCCACTTTAACACGGCAGTGGATATAATCAAGGGCAGCATTTAAAAGTTTGGCTCAGGCAGCAACAACCCTAATAGTGCCCCTGGCCCAGAATAGGAAACAGGCGCACATTTATTATGAACACACATTATGAGTAGTCCTATTAGTATTCATAAGATTAGTCCAACTGTTGCTTAAGTACATTACAGTGTATCAATGGCTGATACGCTTTCTCTTGTAATGTCTGTGTGTTTCTGCATCATTGACCATCATTAATATGGCCCATAAAATATGTTAATGGGTTGTAATGATCTGTCAGTTGATAGAACCAAGATCGACAGTTTCCAGGCAATATTGTCTCACGCAAGCTTTACTCTAATTCTTGTA
This sequence comes from Hymenochirus boettgeri, assembly GCA_019447015.1. Classification (NCBI taxonomy): domain Eukaryota; kingdom Metazoa; phylum Chordata; class Amphibia; order Anura; family Pipidae; genus Hymenochirus; species Hymenochirus boettgeri. The sequence continues at coordinate 368,117,233 of CM033469.1, read as the reverse complement.
TTTGATTATAGTTGAAACGATTATCATATATTACAGACGAGATGGAGCCTTTAAACCTACCCTCCGCTGCTTCCTCTGGCAGGCTCCCAGTACATCCAGTGAGCATGGCTATAGTCAGGAGGACCGGCAATCACAGTAAGTTTAAAGGTTTCCCTCATGGCTCCTGTTGGATTCATTGCAGAGCGGGAGGTAAGACATGGCTCCTTTACTTACCACTCTTCAATTAAAGTAAAAAAGGGTGAGTACTCATATTCAGTGATAATACCCTTTAAGCAGCCTTCTGGAAATTTTGGTCAGCATTATGAAATCTGCTAATGGGACTGACTCCGTACAGTAACTATATGACAGTTATATTGTTATGTCTAAACCTTCCCATAGTTAAATGGGGATTTAACTTCTGAACACCTATGCTTGTGAAGGTTCTCATTCATCCAGGTCATGGTATATCTGTTGTATTCAATTAGATCAACTGGACTTGAGGTTTAGTTCTTGAAGACGTTTCGCTAGTCATCCGACTGGCTTTCTCAATTCAGAATGACTTGTACAAGAATCTGTGGCAATTATGTACCCTGGAAAATCCCAATTAGCATATCACAGCCAGGTGTTAAGGGTGTGATTGGATAGTGGCTAAGAGGTGTTATAGGAACGCCCAGAGTAAGGTGTCAAAACAGCATTGTACATGGCAGACAGTTGGTGTCGAACCTTGACATCTCTCTTGAACCAGTCATGTTTCTTTGCCAATATGTTAACACTGAGGCAGCAACTGGTACATCCGAAAGACCCAATACCGAAACACAAGATAAGCGACATCATATACGCAGTGCAGTGCAGTGAAGAGTGACATCATATATGCAGTGCAGTGCAGTGAAGAATGCTCTGATTTGTATGTGGGGGAGACCAAACAGCAACTGCATCCACGTATGGCCCAGCACAGAAGAGCCAATTCCTCGGGTCAGGACTCTGTTGTATTCAATTAGATTAACTGGACTTAAAGTTTAGTTCTTGAAGACGTTTCGCTAGTCATCCGACTGGCTTTCTCAATTCAGAATGACTTGTACAAGAATCTGTTGACAATTATGTACCCTGGAAAATCCCAATTGGCGTATCACAGCCAAGTGTTAGGAACTAAACTTTAAAGGAGAACTAAACCAATATCTTTATACTCCTAAATCTGAAAACATCCCCCCAATAAATGACCAATACAGTAAATGGCAGTAAAATAATGTACAATGAAAACAATGGTTGGTGACCACATGGGGCAATACTCTAATGCTAGGAAATAAAACACAAACATGTTTGAAAGTTACATTTCCCATCAGCCACATCAAGATGAGAGGTGAGATACACAGTACTGCATTGGATGAATAAGAACATTCACAAGCATATTCTCCTTTATTTGTTTCCTTTTTTCCAATAGTAAATTTTACAATCTCTGATTGGAAACGTATTTCCTAAAATGGTTCCATCATCATGCCAGCGCCATACAAAGTCATTAGATTGCAGTTTTACCAACATATTACACTGGCACTTAGTAATGACCTAAATGTCATTTCAGCCACTTATTCAATTAACTGTAAAATTTAGAAAAAAGAATAATAGCTTTAAAATATAGATATTGCATCATCTGAAAAGGCAGAAGAGAGATGCGGGTTATTGCAGCAACACAATGGGGCAGTGCGGAATTGTCATCTGGAAATGTGGTAGAAGGTCACAAAAGTCCACTAAATTAGAATGTCTGATGGCAGAGAGACTAAATATAAACACTATAACATGTGAACTGAACAGATAGAAAATAACCCAAGATAGCTCAATACTGAACTTTACGTTTTTAAAGAAACCGATTCAGGAAGGTTATGAATAAAGATGCCATACAGATGTGGGATTTCAGTATCGAACCTTCATTTCGATGGTTGAAATTTCATCAGAAAAATCATTTGTCAGTTATCTGGCTGCAACTCCAACTGCTATTATACCATTTTGTTATATGAATTTGTAACCAGATATTTAATGATAAGTTTCTATTCCTTTCTTTAAAAGGTATCTGCCTCCTCCCTTTGCTCAATGAGCATTTTATTAGCTTGAGCATGTGCAGAGGAGGCAGCAGGTGAAACAGCAGACATTCATTTGCTGAATGGGCCAATAGTGTATGGCCAGCATAAGAGGCAAGGAAGATCAGTTTTCATGTGTTTTTAGAAATGTGGAATAAAAAGGGGAGACTGAGCTTCGGTGACTGTCTAGTAGTGACACACAATCCACAGATACCAGACTGTACACGAGAGATTCACTTCCATAGGCCTAGTAATAGAGGTGAAATAATAGGATTTCTTAATTTAAAGGGCATCTATATTAAAAAAAAACACATTGCAAAGTTAAATTCATGGATTCTTTGCTGCCTCTCTCCTACCTCTGTCAGTGACTCTTTTTCCATGGTGTCAGATCTCTCTGCAGCACTCCCGTCTTCCCCCTCCCCTCTGTTACCTCCTCCATGTCTCAACTTTGGCTACCTGACAAGCTTCTCATTTGCAGCAGGAGTTAAAAGTTCAACATCCTGAAAAACACACCCACGCACAGTGGCCAATAGAAAGCAAACTGTCCTGGAGTTAAAGAGCGAAATCTATGTTTGTTACAGAGTTTGTTTGTTACAGAGCAGGGAGGAGGGAGGGTCTTGAGCAGGGAAGAGGGTCACGTCACAGGGATTTGATTGACAGTACAAGTAGGAGTAGAGGAATGCAATCACATATTCTTCTAATTTGTGTATCTCAGGACAAAGAGGGAATCTGAAAAAAGTAAAGACCCTCTGGGGGTTGGGGGGAATTATAGAACACATGGAAAGAAAGAAAAAAAAGTTAATTTTCCCACTATAGATGCCCTTTAACCTTCTCTATGTAAGTTCAGGTTTTTATTTAATGACATATGACTAAACTTGATTGGAAAGAATCTCCCCCATGAATTAATGAAGACACAGTATATGAAGCCGCAAATAGTTTTGGGTGAAATAAGAATTAAAAAAGAAAATCAATATAACTATAAAATAATTACTCCTCAGTGGTAAGGTCAGATGAACTGAAGAAGTCCCTTTGAATGAGTAGTAAAGTACTAAGCAAGTCCGGTTGAATTTGATTGTTATTTGATGTACAATGACCCATACAAATACTGCCATCCATTTAATTGAAATGAATGTCCCAAAGTGACCTTAGTGACCCCCAAAGCACATGTTGACATATCAGCAACCAATGAAAGAATTGAAGTAAACCCCTAGAAAATGTAAATATTTTTTTTTCCACGTTGAATTCTGACTGGTTGAAATTCACTATAGGAATTGTTATTCCGCATGGCAAGTTTTTCATTGCAGTATTAAATGTGATGTAACGCCCCCTATGTCCCCCTATGCGCCCCCTGCGCAAAATTCCCATTGATCCTGTATACTTAGCCAATTATGTAGCATTACCTTGGGTAGCCATATTGCTTAATGACTACACTTTTAAAATGATAAATAATACAACTGTATTTCAGTTCTTAAAAAGAAATTAAAAGGAGCTTGAACCGAAAATGCTCCCAATATAAATCTATACATGTATTGCACATTCCATCCAAATCCTTTAGGGAAATAAATTTACATTACTCAACAAGATGGAAATAGCAGATTGTTGTTTTATAGCTGTCAATATGAGTTAATGCATGGAAATGACATATTTATTTCCTTTCTTATCAAATGAATAAGAAAAAGAATGCAGTTCTTCCAACGTATCTGTATGACAAGCGATATACTGTATAAAGATAATAATAAAGAGAAAAGGGCCTTGCAGGTTAATATGCTGTGAAACTAAAAATATCATTGGTGTCTCTTAAGCCTAGTGGGACAACATTTTGAACCATAAGTACAGAGTATTGGGTACTTGGCATTGGGTACTGGGTATTCTGTATTGCATATTGGTTGCTGGTTATTCTGTACTGGGTGTTCTGTACTGGGTACAGGGTATTAAGTACTGGGTATTATGTACTGGGTATTCTGTACTGGGTATTTTGTACTGGGTATTGGATACTGGGTATTCTGTACTGGGCATTGGGTACCAGGTTTTAAGTATGGGGTATTAGTAATGGGTCTTGGTTACTGGGTATTCTGTAATGGGTATTAGGTACTGGGTATTTGGTACAGGTTATTAGTTATGCTTGTGAAGGTTCTCATTCATCCAGGTCATGGTATATCTGTTGTATTCAATTAGATCAACTGGACTTGAAGTTTAGTTCTTGAAGACGATTGTAATGTTAACATATTGGCAAAGGAACTGGACTGGTTCAAGAGAGGTGTCAAGGAGGCCATGTATGTGAAAATAAAGAAACCAAGCCTAAATAGAGGTGGGGGGTTCGACACCAACTGTCTGCCATGTACAATGCTGTTTTGACACCTTACTCTGGGCGTTCCTATAACACCTCTTAGCCACTATGCAATCACACCCTTAACACCTGGCTGTGATATGCTAATTGGGATTTTCCAGGGTACATAATTGCCAAAGATTCTTGTACAAGTCATTCTGAATTGAGAAAGCCAGTCGGATGACTAGCGAAAAGTCTTCAAGAACTAAACTTCAAGTCCAGGTGATCTAATTGAATACAACAGGGTATTAGGTACTGATTATTGGTTACTGGGAACTAGGTACTGCTTGTGGTGTGTAGGGTATTGGTTACTAAGTATGGTGTACAGGGTATTAGGTACTGGGTATTGGGTACAGGGTCTTAGGTACTGATTATTGGTTACTGGGTATAAGTTAATGTTTGTGGTGTATAGGGTATTGGTTACTAAGTATGGTGTAGAGGTTATTAGGTACTGGGTATTGGGTACGGGGTATTAGGTACGGGGTGTATTGGGTACCGGGCATTTGGCACTGGGTACTAGTTACTGGCAATCATGTACAGGGTAATGGGTAGAGGGTATTAGGCTCTAGTTATTAGGTACTGGGTATTGGCCACTGGCTATTTAGTACTAGTATTGGGTGCAAGGTATTAGGTACTGGAAATTGGGTACTTAGAATTCGCTCAGCACGTTTGTGAACTCTTCATTATTTTTTGACATTAAATATCAATTCTCACCCTCAGTTCAGTTAAAGATTTATTATTTCTTTTGGTATGAACAATGTGTATGTACCATGTTATACTATTATAAACCAAACTTTATGTAAACTGAAGATTCTTCAATAAAACAATCAAAGAAAAATCCACTATTCTTTCCCTACAGTAAAACCCTCATTATGGGCACTGTTATTTCACACATTAACTGAATATCCTTCCATCGGAATTCTTGACATTCTGTGTTCTCTCTTGACAAAGCAGGTTGGAAAATGGATTCGTCCAGAGGGTTTTCACAAGGAACAGTTTATTCTCTTGTCGCTCTTTAATTGGTGACAGTGAAGGTCAAGTTGCCGTTTGTTCATTTTAGAAATGTTCTGTAAATGTTATTCTTCCCAAGATTTAGTTCCTAAACCTAAATTGAATGACTTAATAAACAAAATAAAAACCCATGCAGGTCTAGCACACTTAGTGACTACTAGGTCTATGCAGGTCTAGCATACTTAGTGACTACTAGGTCTATGCAGGTCTAGCACACTTAGTGACTACTAGGTCTATGCAGGTCTAGCATACTTAGTGACTACTAGGTCTATGCAGGTCTAGCACACTTAGTGACTACTAGGTCTATGCAGGTCTAGCATACTTAGGGACTACTAGGTCTATGCAGGGCTAGCACACTTAGGGACCACTATGTCTATGCAGGGCTAGCACACTTAGGGACCACTAGGTCTATGCAGGTCTAGCACACTTAGGGACCACTAGGTCTATGCAGGTATAGCATACTTAGGGACCAATAAGTCTATGCAGGTCTAGCACACTTAGGGACCACTATGTCTATGCAGGGCTAGCACACTTAGGGACCACTATGTCTATGCAGGGACTATGCACACTTAGGGACCACTTAGGTCTATAGCAGGTCTAGCACACTTAGGACCACTAGGTCTTATGCAGGTCTAGCACACTTAGGGACCACTAGGTCTATGCAGGTCTAGCAACTTAGGGACCACTAGGTCTTATGCAGGTATAGCACACTAGGGACTACATAGGTTATGCAGGTCTAGCAACTTAGGGACCACTAGGTCTATGCAGGATCTAGCCACATTAGGACACTAGGTCTATGCAGGTCTAGCATACTAGGGACCACTAGGTCTATGCAGGTCTAGCACACTTAGGGACTACATAGGTCTATGCAGGTCTAGCCACCTTAGGGACACTGGTCTGCAGGCTAGCACACTTAGGGACTAATACAGGTCTATGCAGGTCTAGCACACTAGAGGACTACTAGGTCTATGCAGGTCTAGCCATACTAGGCTTAGCGCCTAGCATAGGTCTATGCAGGTCTAGCATACTTAGGGACCACTAGGTCATGTCTACGTAGGTTAAAAAAACTAGTATGCTAGTAGTCTAGCATACTTAGGGACCACTAGTTATGCAGCTAGGGACACACTTAGGGACTACTAGGTCTATGCAGGTCTAGCACACTTGAGACCACTAGGTCTGCAGGTCTAGCATACTTAGGGACCACTAGGTCTATGCAGGTCTAGCACACTAGGAGACACTAGGTCTATGCAGGTCTAGCATACTTAGGGACCACTAGGTCTATGCAGGTCTGCGTCTAGACACACTTAGGGACCACTAGGTCTATGCAGGTCTAGCCACATTAGGGGACTACTAGGTCTATGCAGGTCTAGCACACTTAGGGACTAATAGGTCTATGCAAGTCTAGCACACTTAGGGACTACTAGGTCTATGCAGGTCTAGCACACTTAGGGACTACTAGGTCTATGCAGGTCTAGCATACTTAGGGACCACTAGGTCTATGCAGGTCTAGCACACTTAGGGACTACTAGGTCTATGCAAGTCTAGCCACACTTAGGGACTACAGGGTCTATGCAGGCTCAGACATACTTAGGGACCCTAGGATAGCAGGGTTAGCATACTTAAGGACCACTATGTCTATGAGAGTTTAGCCATAATTAGGGACCACTTAGGTCTATGCCAGGTCAGCATACTTAGGGACCACTAGTTATGCAGGTCTAGCCACACTAGACGGACACTAGCGTCTATGCAGGTCTATAGCAGTACTTAGCAGACCAATAAGTCTATGCAGGTTCTAGCCACACTTAGGGACCACTAGGTCTATGCAGGTCTAGCCACACTAAGGACCACTAGGTCTATGCAGGTCTAGCATACTTAGGGACCAATAAGTCTATGCAGGTCTAGCACACTTAGGACCACTAGGTCTATGCCAGGTCTAGCACACCTAGGGACCAATAGGTCTATTGCAGTCTAGCACATACTTAGCCCGACAATAAGATGATATGACAGAGGTCTAGCACACTTAGGGACTACTAGGTCTATGCAGGTCTAGCACACTTAGGGACTACTAGGTCTATGCAAGTCTAGCACACTTAGGGACTACTAGGTCTATGCAGGTCTAGCACACTTAGGGACTACTAGGTCTATGCAGGTCTAGCATACTTAGGGACCACTAGGTCTATGCAGGTCTAGCACACTTAGGGACTACTAGGTCTATGCAAGTCTAGCACACTTAGGGACTACTAGGTCTATGCAGGTCTAGCATACTTAGGGACCACTAGCTCTAGGCAGGTCTAGCATACTTAAGGACCACTATGTCTATGTAGGTTTAGCATACTTAGGGACCACTAGGTCTATGCAGGTCTAGCATACTTAGGGACCACTAGGTCTATGCAGGTCTAGCACACTTAGGGACCACTAGGTCTATGCAGGTCTAGCATACTTAGGGACCAATAAGTCTATGCAGGTCTAGCACACTTAGGGACCACTAGGTCTATGCAGGTCTAGCACACCTAGGGACCACTAGGTCTATGCAGGTCTAGCATACTTAGGGACCAATAAGTCTATGCAGGTCTAGCACACTTAGGGACCACTAGGTCTATGCAGGTCTAGCACACCTAGGGACCACTAGGTCTATGCAGGTCTAGCACACTTAGGGACCACTAGGTCTATGCAGGTCTAGCACACCTAGGGACCACTAGGTCTATGCAGGTCTAGCACACTTAGGGACTACTAGGTCTATGCAGGTCTAGCACACTTAGGGACCACTAGGTCTATGCAGGTCTAGCACACCTAGGGACCACTAGGTCTATGCAGGTCTAGCATACTTAGGGACCAATAAGTCTATGCAGGTCTAGCACACTTAGGGACTACTAGGAAACAGAAATAGCAACACAAGCTGGCTATTTTATTTTGTCTGTTTAAGCACACATTAACATACATGTCCATCTCTCAGACTGTATAATTACATTCCCCACCCCCAATAACCCCAACCTTGCAAACCTTACTGACCTCCCTAAGCTCCTGAACTGAAATATTCACCATGCACTCTGCAGTCCTTTGACGCAAAAAACAAGGATCCCAGCGCCGAGCAATCTATGCAATGTCACCACACGCATTGACATGCACTGCTATGAGTTTCTCATGCAAACTGATTGCAAAATCTTGATCATATATATGCCAAAAACAAGGATCCCAGCGCAGAGCAGTCCATGCAATGTTGGCACCCACATTAATATGCACTGCTATCCGTTTCTCACACGCAAACGGATCGCAAATCGCAATCAAAACCGCATGAGAAATGCACTTGTGTGACCTAGCCCTGAGTGCTGCTTGTACATGTAACTGTAACATAAATGATTCAACTACCTTAGTTCACCTTTAAGAGAGGCTGGGGATGTAAATTGTTTTACATTTCTTTAAAGGCTCAGAAAAACCTAGCAATTGGGAAATACATTATTTTAAATGCAATTAGTTTAGAACTAATACAGTAAACTAATAGCATTAAAACATTATTAAAGGGCTTTTAGAACAAAGAAATGCTGCAGAGAAAAATTAAGCTTTGAATTTATATCTAATATAGATTTATTTCTATAGATGTAGATTTATTGCTCCACTGGAGTCTGAACTTTTCTATTAATGCTATAGTGGCCATCTTGTTCCTCTCTTTGGTTTACTTTTTGTAAAGAAGGTCATTTATTTCCTTTTAAAATGTATTTTCCATCTCAGCTAAAATTGAATTTCAATTTTGTTCTTTTTATCCAGGGAAAGTGCCGCATAGGTTACAGTTAAAGGGAACATTTTGTCTAAGATATTTCTAACTACATACAATTTCACTCATGTGATCTTGTATATAAGAAACGCAATTATAATTTCCAAGGCAAAAAAAAGTTTTTATTTATTGCCAACAAACAGAACTATTCTACGTAGCTATAACCTAGTACAGTGATGCCAAACCTTGGCCCTCCAGAGGTTTAGAAACCGCAATATTACCAAATATCTAGCGTGCCAACATTCCCCATCAGTGTCCTAGTGCTTTAATGGGTCTCATTTTACCGATGAGTTTTTGCAAAATGGCGTGACATTTAAAAAGCCCATCTCCAGTCACCAATATCTTTTCAGCTAAATGCATAAACTATGGCAGATCACAAACTCTAACACTGAATGGCTGCACTTAAGAAAATTTGCGTAATTAACATTTACCCCCCACCACCACGTAATTTTAATACAAGGTTCAGCCACATTCAATGGCTTCCTTTCCTGCAGAGGAGAAGCCTTGCTGTGTAACACTACTGGCCAGCGAGGGATTGTGGTCTGATACTGTCAGTTTTGCTAAAGGTAAGTATAACAAGGGAGGGTTGAACTTTGTTATAAAAATACATGGTAGGGGCAGACATGCCTTTTAAAATGTAATTCTAAGGTTCATAAGGATCAGATTTGGAGTCATGAACAAATAATTCTATAGCATGATTATAGTTTTCCTCTCTCATAATAACTTTTAAAGGAGAAGTTGGGTCTAAAACAAAATTCCTTACTAAAAACTGCTCAAGGTGCCATGTTATAGCACAGATTTGTGTGGTACAGTACAGTGTTTGTGTTAGTCAGTAAAATAGCACAAACCAACAAAAACAATCAAATAATGGAATGAACTGTTCCCTGTGTTCAATGACTTAAAAGCATTGAATGGGTTAACCTTAAAGGAATAGTTCAATGGAAAAGGGAACTACCGTATATACTCGAGTATAAGCCGAGGTTTTTATACTAAATTTACCTTCATTCCGCGAGTCAGGAAGGAAAGCCGGCACTTCCCAGTAGTTCTTCACGGGTGCGCAATGATGTCATCGCGCACACTGACGGGATGACGTCATCGCGCAGCCGTGAAGCAGTACTGGGAACTGCCGGCTCTGCACAGAGCGAGCGGCAGCCGGCAGAGACATGAAGACTGAAGATGAAGGCCAGGTACGGTAAGTGAGCTGGGGGGGGGCTGGGGGGACAGTATGCCATACAATACCTTACACAAATACAGTAACCCCCAATACCTTTCTACTATAGGTGGTTGGAAACTACAACTCCCAGCAACTAAAGCATGCTGGGAGTTGTAGTTTCCAAACATCTACAGTGGAAAGGTATTAGGGTGGGGGACAGTATGCCATACAGTAACCCCCAATACCTTTCTACTATAGGTGGTTTGAAACTACAACTCCCAGCAACTAAAGCATGCTGGGAGTTGTAGTTTCCAAACATCAACAGTGGAAAGGTATTAGGGTTACTGTATACCCTCGGCTTATACTCGAGTCAATCGTGTTTTCTGATTTTGGAGGCAAAAATGGGTACCTCGGCTTATACTCGGGTCGGCTTATACTCGAGTATATAGGGTATTCTTTTAATGCATTGATTGAAGCCCGGGAAGTTAAGGAGCTATGCCTTACCCTCCGTTCTTCAATCAATGCCTGTGGAGCCAGGAACGAAGATGGAAGAAACTTACCTTTCACGCAATCCTCCTCTGTCACACAGACAGGTCCCGACCGTTTCCTGGTTCAGATTAACTATAGCTTGCATGCACTAATGTGCACTATAGTTAATCACAAACAGAAAGCGGTCGGGAATTTCAGTGTTACAGAAGGATTGCGTGAAAGGTAAGTTTCTTCCATCTTCGTTCCTGGCTGTACAGGCATTGATTGAAGAACAGGACCTAGCACGGTCAAGGTTATTAGCCATTAGAACTTCACTATGCATGCCAGAAACCTCTGGATTAGACCAGGGAAAAGCTCCTACTTTTCAGTAACCAACGTCACTAAAGGGGCGGGGCATGGGCGGAGTTAGAGGTGTGTCACACCATGTGATGTAAATTACGTCACTTAAGCGGCGTGGTTAGGGGCGTTAAATAGCCGTGTGACGTGTCCTGCAAGAATGGGCAGTTCAGAGGCGGTCTTTTCAGATAAGTTTTGGTTGCGGGAGTTGGGGTGGTCTCGCAGGTGTGAGGGAGACCACCCTAAAATCAAGGAGATGCCCGCGACTCCTGGGAGGAGTGGGAAACCTGTGATCCCAAAATCCTAAGAAGCTCAGTAGTTGTCAGCCCACTGCATTCAGGGCAGGATTTACTATTAGACACGCGCCTACGGACGCCTGTGGTTGCAGGAGCGGCTGTCAATCTGTCCACCCTTTTGATACTGCACTATTGGCGCTTTTACTTATAGTATATCAAGTTTTAAAATCATATGACATCCCCCTGGTTAATATCTGAAACAGTTTGTGGGTTTTGCACACATAATATTATCAGTTTTCCCCTAAAACTAAAAAAATGGGTGTGGTTTGGGGGGGTAACCTGTGTTGAAGGGCAGGTTGAAGGGTGCCAGTCTTTTTGTGCCTATAGGCTCCTGATGTGTAAATCCAGTACTGACTGCATAATAGATTCTGAAAAAGTGTAAATTAAAAGAGGAATGCTTATGAGAAATGCATTGCACAGAGCTGTGCTATGATCAGGTTCACTTCGTTTTTCACCCCTGCAGCTCTGCACCATGTATTTTCTATAAGTGTAACTATTAAAGGGGGAATGTGTATGTATCTGTATTACAACACTTGTTATTTCCACTACCCAAAGCACTTTTTCTTTTAAATATAAACCTGCACTTGCTGTAATTGAGAGAAGTTGTGAGTGATGAAAGGATTACATTACACTGTAGATCATTGTTCCCAGGTGACCTTTACATTGCCAAAAAAAAGTATACAGTGCGAACCAGAAATAAACAGCGTCTGTAAGAAATAACAGAGGGACAGATACGTTCTCCATCAATCAGGGAAGAAAAGAGCATCTGCATTATGAAGTCAGTATGAAAGCTTAGATAAAGAAAAGCATTGCTTTTCCTAATTCATTTTTATTGCATTTTTGCACTTTACATACAATATTGTGACTGATGTGGATATTATCACATATTGTATTACATCACATCCTACCAGCGTTTTTAGCATAAATAACCTGCTTTTCGTAGATATGATATATGAGCTTGTCTCATTCTTCTGCATTTTGCACTAGTTTTTCTATTGTATTGCTTTGTATTTATTTACATATATAGCACTGAGCACATTATACAGTACTTTTCAATTAGTTTATCTATTAACATCAGGCCCTGTCCCTAAGAGCTTACAGTCTAAGGGCAAGGTCCCACTATGTGTGTTGTGCTGTCCGTTTTGAGTGCATTTAGGACAATGCATTTTGTCCACGTTCCGGTCCGTATGCAGGTTAACAGACATGTTTTTTTCTATGCATTTGTCCGCGTGTCAGTGTTTCTGGTTCATTTCCGTGAGTGTGCAGTTTTTATAAAATCAAGTTTGTCCGCGTTTGTTCCCATAGACTATTATTAAAGTGCGATTCTGACACACACGGACCAAAAGTCATGCACGCATGCAGAATAAAAATGAACCACGTAGATTCGGAACGCAAATTATACAGTGAGAGCTAAGCCTCGCAATTTCCATTCTATTTTAAATTACATTGTGATTCGCAAAATGCAAAACGGAATGCAACACGCATAGTGGGACCTGAGCCAAAGTACCCTTTAACTAGAGATGAACAGAACTGCCAAGTTCGGTTCCGAGATACATGTCTGGGAGATTTAAAAAAAAGGAAAGATATAGTACTCGGTGCAGAAGAAACAATGGTGTCCTATGATGTGACATCTCTCTTCACCTGTATACCCACCAAGGAGGCTGTTGACATGGTGAAAAAACGGCTAGGCCAAGACAGCACTCTTACCAGCAGAACTGATCTCAACCCAGAACATGTGTGTTCCTTACTGGACTTGTGCCTGAATACCACCTATTTCAAATACCGGGATACGTTCTATAAGCAAAAACACATATGTGCTATGGGATCTCCAGTTTCACCCATTGTGGCCAACTTTTACATGGAGGAGGTAGAAAAACAGGCGCTTAATACCTTTAAGGGCATAGCACCCAGCCACTGGTTCAGATATGTGGATGACACCTGGGTTAAAATCTGCCAGCTTTCACAGAACACATTAATGCAGTAGACCAAAACATCAAATTTACAAGGGAAGAGGTACAAAACAACAAACTGGCTTTCTTGGACTGCTTGGTAGAAGTTAAGGAGAATGGTAAACTGGAAGTAGAGGTTTACAGAAAACCAAGCCACACAGATCAGTATTTGATGTTTGACTCCCACCACCCTTTAGATCACAAGCTGGGTGTCATCAGAACCCTGCAACACAGAGCTGAGAACATCCCCACTAGACCAGAGGAGGATAAAGAAATGAAACATCTCAGAGAAACCCTTAAAACTTGTGGATATCCAGACTGGGCCTTTGTCAAAAGAAGTAGAAGGAAAGAAAAGAACACGTATACCAACAGTGAAGGGGAAAAACCAGACAGGAGAAAGAACATGGTCATCCCATATGTAGCAAGGGTCTCCGAGAAATTAAAAAGAATTTTCAAAAAACACCGTATCCCTGTCTGCTTTAAACCAAACAACACACTGAGGCAACAATTGGTACATCCGAAAGACCCAATACCGAAACACAATAAAAGCGACATCATATACGCAGTGCAGTGAAGAATGCTCTGATTTGTATGTGGGGGAGACCAAACAGCAACTGCACCAACGTATGGCTCAGCACAGAAGAGACAATTCCTCGGGTCAGGACTCAGCCGTGTACCTGCATCTTAAGGATAAAGGACATACCTTTAAAGATTGTAATGTTAACATATTGGCAAAGGAACATGACTGGTTCAAGAGAGGTGTTAAGGAGGCCATTTATGTGAAAATAAAGAAATCAAGCCTGAATAGAGGTGGGGGGGTTCAACACCAACTGTTGAACTGTAGCCACTATGCAATCACGCCCTTAACACTTGACTGTGATATGCCAATTGGGATTTTCCAGGGTACATAATTGCCACAGATTCTTGTACAAGTCATTCTGAATTGAGAAAGCCAGTCGGATGACTAGCGAAACGTCTTCAAGAACTAAAGTCCAGTTGATCTAATTGAATACAACAGATAAAGTTCCAACTAAAAGTATAAATAGCAATAGTAAGTTAGTGTAAACCAGTAAACCCCCGATTTGGCAAATCGTGGCGGGTGGCTCTGGTGTGCGCGCGCGATCCATGCAAAAAAGTCCTTTGATTAGTATATAAGATTTCTTTCCTTTCTCTCCAGCACCACCTAATGGACATTAGGGTACTGCGGTTGGTCTGTGGTTCTTGCATAATGACATCCTTCTTTTAGTATATAGGATGGCTCAGGACATGGGAAATGGTCTGGGGGAACACAACATAACTAAAAAAAATAACTTTCTTTAGGAGCGAGCTATTTCAAAATTTCTGCAATCACATATTCGATAATAAAACTGAGAACTCCCGTAATTGCTATTTCTAACATATTCATAATCGGGGTTGCAAGTATTCAGAATCGAGGGTTCATGTATCTGATATTTCATATCCGAGATATTTGAGAGTTCTGTTGGAACTGAGCTTGACTCGGAACTGGAATTCATCCCTACCTATTACACACAACCTACCTAAATTCATCTTCACTCACCTCAGAAACTCATTCAGTTCTACTTTTGGCACTATATTATTCAATCGGATTAACCAGAGATCAAGTTTCTGTTAAAGAAAATCCATGGGATTATTCAATCACCGGAGAACATAATAGTGTCTGCAAAGATAACTAGACTTAGTGATTATCATTTAGGTCACTAGCCGTTCTTGTAGAATTTCAGACTGATCACTCAATACCTTAATAAGTTTCAATCTTGGAGCAAGCTTAGTATACGATCATGCTGGCAAATCCTTTATAACCTAGAACCTCCTTACTTTAGCTGGTTGCACACTTTGCAGATTCGTAGCAGATGCAAGACAGGTTCCATTAATGTTCATGGGTGCTCCGCTATAAATCCAGAATTGTGACTTGATCGACCGATACACAGTATAGGGAGGATAAATTGTAGTGATCACACAAGCAGTGGTTGCTATTGGCTCCCTATATTACTTGGTTGGGTACAACTGACCAATCCCATGGCAGACAAACTATCACTGTTGGCTGTTGCTTTGATTGGCCACTATCTCGGATACTTTCAATGTGTGTTTGTGTTTAAATTTAGTTCACTAAACTAGCTAGCGAAAAAAGTTTAAATGAGATGTTTGGGCAGTATTTCCAAAGGTGCAAAATAGCAATACTGCGCCTTTAACGATTATTATTTTAACAATTGGACAATTATGATTGTGGTTGTACTATTATGATCGCAGTCTTCTATTTACGAATGTGTACATAATAATACAATCATTTATACAATACCATAGCAGCATTGTACTACCACCTGGTATTGTATGTCCGCAGTCGTAAATGTACTGCTGTGCCTGTACTTTTAGTAAAACCGACGATATTGGAACTTTCCGATCCTGCAGGTTTATAAATATGGCCCTTGGTCTTCTGTTATTGGGAGATGATTTGATTTGTACATTATCTATGATTCCTGGGTAAGACCAGGATGCTTTTTGAGTGTCCTAGCACGCTCTTAATCATAGGCCCTATAGGTGCTAGGACTCTCGAAACACGTCCGCCACATCTATGCTGGTTTTTAAATGTGGGTTCAATAAAAGCTGAAATTTTTAAATCAAGCCGAGTGACCGCTGTGTACTGAACCAGGAGTGCAGACTGAGAGCCTTCCTTTTGTTGCTGCTAGTATCCAATTCAATAAAAGTTCCCAAACACTTTGCATCTATCTGGCATCTTGTGTTCCTCCTGCTCTGGTGTACATAAAAACATTGGAGACACAACCTATAAATAACAATTCTATATGCTACCACCAGACTTGTATGTTTTTTGTAAACCATGGGCCGAAGATGTGGTACCGCTAAAAAGCGATACCGGGCCTTTATGAATATGGCCCTTTGTCCTATGGGAGATTATTACATTGCTGTCTCTGACCTCTGTTAAACAGATCACATTGGTATCTGTCAGCACACATACTGGAACGAACCAATCCCCATATGTAGTATGTCGGCCGTGCGGATATACACAGTACAAATGGATCGGCTCCCTCTACTTAAGTGTAAGTTGTTATGCACACTGCACATTGTCTTGGATTGATAACAATGTATTCTCCATTCCAGTTATTACAGACAGATCTCTCCTTATAGACAGGAAAAAATGTTTGTTTTTTGTTTTTTTTTAAAAACTGGAATTCTTCTACCTGACCAGACCCAACCCGCAGTTCTCTTTACCCGAACCCGACCCGCAACCCATTCAAACTCAATGTTGGTTACCTTCTGCTACCTGTGACCTGACCCACAGTTCTCTTTACCCGACCCGCAACCCATTCAAATTTAATGCGGGTTACCTTCTACTACCTGCGACCTGACCCGCAGTTCTCTTTACCCAACCCACAACTCATTCAAACTCAATGCGGGTTACCCTTTTCTACCCGCGACCTGAACAGACTCGATGCAGGACTCTATGTTGCTCCTTCTTCGGGGCAGAGGAAGGGGCAACCCAAAACGTTGTGTATCACTGGTAAATATAATTTCACCTCTGTGTAGATGGACCTTGATGTATATGACTATATGGACGGTACATGGATGCAACGATTGGTGCACCTTGAAATAACTGCTAGGGCCTCATTGTAGATAGCATTGTAGCAAATGTAGAGACTGCCTCTTTTTACATAGGAAAGTAGTAATCGATGTTTAAATGGCATTATCAAGTAAAATGAAGAACACTTCTATTGTAATTTTCACACTTGATTTCCACTGGGATTTTTTTCCCCTCCTTATCCAGACATTCACTTGCATGGAATGAAGGCGTAATTGGGAGCTGTCACTTTTAGGAGTTATCGGCTACCCAGCAGGCCAGATGTAAAGATCTCAGTCTCTGCGGGGATGAACGTAGCACACTGATGTGACCACAGGGATATTAGTCACAGGTTATTTTTGAATCTTACATCTCCCCAGCTGAGTACCATTCAAACCATTACTGAATGAGATGTTTGCAGTCATTCTTACTCCCGCGCTTTATGGGCCATTTAACTACAGCTCTGAAATCATTTGAAAGGTAATTGAGTTTACAGCTAAGAAAAATACGAATCTTGCAAACGGGGTTTGTTATAATATGTCAAGCTCCAACAGCTTGAGCTGAAGCAGCAATAAACACTATGACGAATGATAGATGCTTCTATTATAGGTTAATCATTTAAAGCTTCTCTAATACACCAGTTCACATATTACGGTCCTATTATTAGAACCTTAATACATTGGTTCTGTTGTACAAAAATATTTTCATGAGCTTCTCACTGATGTTTGACAGATACAATTATAACAATGAGCTAAAACTGGCACGGATGTAAACCAAACAAATAATGGATAACTGGACGGATGTTATATAATGCTTCCAATACTGTAAATTATAAAGGCATTACATATCACTTTTGTGTTAATATAAAAGCAACAGGAAGGGAAAGCGCATTCCTCCCAGATCTGGCTGACCAATTGAAAATTTCTCCCTCTTCCACTGGAAGGATGGTGACTCCTATGGGCTGTACCACTCCTGCACCAGATCTCCAACACCAGCTGGACTCAGAACAGACCTCTCCGAATTGGTTTTATTTGAACTTCCTTATATTAATATGTACAGTTTAAGACACATAATACAGGCTTATTTAATAAAAATGCAAATGTTTGCCAGAGCTGTGAATTTGCCTTAACCAATCAGATGTTACCCTTTTTTTTACTGGTCTACTAGAGTCTTGACAACATTTGATTGGCTGCTGCAGATTAAGACCACTTATTCAATAACCCCTAAAGCCCTTTAACAGAAGTTGAAGATTGTAATGATATAATCTAAATGTCCTACTAAACTGTATGGGGCCGACCTTTAAATAATATCCTCCTTATAATTGGGGTAATACTACATAGGAGCAGAGCAAATATAAAGATACTAAAAGGGCTATAGAGCTCATTTGTCTGGCTAGTCAGTCCAAGCTAACTCTGCAAGTTATACCCCATGCAACAAGGGCTACCTCCTCCCACACACAGAAACAGATGGCTGTGTGTAGCCTCCCTAATGTCAACCCAAAACAGGGGTGAAAAACTAGAATTTTACCTCCTTTCCCTTGGTACAACATTAGGCAAAGGGAGTGGTTTAAAACTTAATTACAGACAATATAAATATTGCACCAATAGCACCAATCAGCATAAAGGGTATGTACTAATACCAACAGGGGGTAGGATGGTGGAAAGAGGAGTCTAGATGGAGTATGACGTTATAAATAAGAGTGAACAGGGAGTGGGCGATAACTAAAACAGAAAGCTCCATTCTCCAAATTAGTACAGGGAGATACTGTAGCTGATTGGAAAATTCCTGTCTCCCTGAGACACTGAGCATGTCTGAGTTCAATGAGCTAGGGGAGGGGACAGTACTGTACTGAAAGTTCCTATCCTTGGTCAGGACAACTGAAACATAATTTTAATGTACATTTTCCAGACTATAATTCATGAAAAAATGTTTTGTTAGGTGTAGATCTCCCTTAACTAAAGTGACAGCCTGTTAGAAAAACAGATGGATGCCAAGTTTATATAGAGTTACTGTAATATTGTACTACGCTATATAAATAACGTTATACATTTACCCTAATAAAATGACTGTGTCCTGCTACTAACGTTTATTGTGGCGAATATTAGAACTGAGGCTGCTACTGCAGATTTGTTCATCTCCAAAAGAGCAGCTGCAAAATCCCACAAGCCCATAATGGAACACGGTGAAGGTCAGATTAGTCAATGTGAATCTTAATGTGTGTGATGAGCAGATTCAGATTTAAAGAACATATGGACCAGCTATTGAAATTACAGCAGATAAGGTGTAACCTAGGTTTTATTAAAAAAAACAGAATTGCTCATTTAGAACTAGAGATGGATTAGAACTTACACACCCGAACTATTCGAACTATTTCGGATTTCAAACTATTAAAACGTTTAAATAATTATCGAGCGTTCGATCGGAACAATAACCATCGACTTCATCACTCCATAACCCTCGAATGCAGCGTTCTAAAATCGTTCTAATGCGGCGCTCGGTAACCTTCAAATTTAAAGTTCGATTTCGTCAATCCTCAAAAATTCAATGCCCTATCGTGGGGAAAGTTAGTGTTTAAACAAGTTTTGGTGACATGTTCCCCAGACTATTTCCCAGGTGCCACAGCCATTTACAGTAATTTACCATTGTTATTTTAACTGTAGAAGAGAGATCTCTCCCGCACAGCTGTCTCTTAAAGTAATAGTATATGCTGAGTGCCACCCTGATGCCAAGGCCAATGGCGAATATTTCTGGTCAAATAAATCACATATAGCGCACACCAGTCATAAAACAGCAAATGTGTTTATTCATAAGTAATGTTTTGTTTCCGAAATGTCACGTGTGAATAAACACATTTGCGGTTATAAGACTGGTGTGCACTATTGACCTGAAATATTGCTATTTTAATTGTATTTAATCTGAACTTTTTAAACTATTTCTCCCCATTGAGTCAAATGGGTTAGTTTTCAAACAACTGAACTTTAGTAAAAGTTCGGAAGTTTGAAAACGAATCAAACTTTAGAAAGTTCAGCCACCCCTACTTATAACAATCACCCTGAAAGGATAACTAAAGCTAAAATATAAATAAGCCTGAATAACCACTATGGGTGTATGTATAAAACATTGCTATCAGTAACACCAGAATGACACAAAAGTAACGTAAAAATCAGTTTTTTTATTTACGAAATAAGGATCATTATTTAGAAAAAAATAACAATGCTCAGATATTCTATAAATGGAAAGACAAGCCTAAATTGCCTTCTTGAAGTTTCATTTAAAATAACTTTTGTGTTAAATAACTAACCCCTAAGATAATTGTTATGGGGGTCTGTAAATGAATTATTCATACGTTCATAAAAATAGTTCGTACAAGGAAGCAATTATACATTCCAGAAGATGTTGTTTTAATTGTGAAACCTTAAAAAAAATTATTCTCTGCTGTTAAAATTCCTTTAATGCCATTGCAATCATTGCATTGAAGAGGCTAATATATTCTTATTAATATTAAAATGTATTTATAATGCTCTGATAGCTCTGTATAAATATTGTATTAGCATGAAAAGACGGCAAATCAGGGAACCATCAAATATGTGCAGAGAACCACATCCTGAATATAATAACAAGGCAAGATTGGAGGCCGGGCCCCTGACACACACCTCTCCAGGGCGGAAAATACGGAACCGAACCAGAAGTTTGGTTTAAAAGCAGCTGGTCATTGAGGGGGTCGCGGGCCCACTTACCTGTGGGTCCTGTAGTTAAGCCACTGCACATGGTCGGAGGAAAACCTTAATATCTTTGCCTTCGAGGCCAGAACACTTTAAAGGACAACTGAGGTCCTTGAACAAGTTAGTGTTAAATAAAGGTCCTTTAAAACGAGCCCTGAATCCTAGTAGTAAAGTAAAACTACACAGTTTGGAAACATTTGGCAACTCCCATCCATATAAATAGAAATAAAAATGTTGGGAGTGGCAATATTGGATGGTGACCTCGCTGGAAAGCTGACTTTTAGACTGGCTGATAGACTGGCTGGTAGACTGACTGGTGAACTGACTGGTGGACTGGCTGGTAGACTGACTGGTGAACTGGCTGGTGGACTGGCTGGTAGACTGACTGGTGGACTGGTACAATTCACACACCAGTGCAATAAACAGCATCACAGGGTTTATTTAAGAAAAAGTTAAACATCTCTTTGGCTTCTGGGTCTGGGAACAGCGTTTTTTATGAGAAAAAAAAATAGCCATGATTTGAATTGCTGTACCCCTGTGGCAAAACCCACAGGCAAAATCCAATGCACCCTTTACTTACAACAGTAGAGAAGTGATCTGCCATTTAATTAAACAAGCCTCATTCTTCTTCCCACATACCCGAGGGGCACAACAATGGCAATATTCAATAACTAACACCGTCTAGGCACCAGCAGACAGAGAGATTAAAAAAAACTTTTCTTAACAAGGAGCAATTTCCCCCAAATCCAGCCATACAGAAATTTCCATACACCGTTGTATTCAGGGCCCTGGAAACTGCACTAAAGGTTCTGATATTAAATGAAACACAATTAGGGCTGTACTGTAGTATTTCTGGTATTGCTCTCCGGGTTATTTGAACACTTATAATATATCCCCTTCATTTGTTCATACCATCCACCATGTAGCCTTGTACAGTATATATAAATATCTGCATATTCCTTCATATTTCACTCCGAGTTCTAAACACGCTACAGAGCTGGATCACAGCCAGTCCAATCTGCATACTAATGGAACATTTCCTCCATCGTTTCTATTTTATGTGAATGCGTGTACTGATTCATTTACATTTTTTTGTCTTCAAGGCAAAGTCTTATTCTTTATTTCTATATCATTTTTTTGTTGTTGCTGTCATCGTCTGGAACAATCAAGGAAAATCTTTCCCATATATTATAAAGTTCCCTTTAAAACTAAGAAACTGCAAAAGGAGACTTTGTTCTGTAACTTTTAAAATAATCAATAACCTAACCTTCAACCTAACTTACAGCTGTGTAAAATGTATATAATATATAAGGCTCTGGACATTCAATTGGGAGGTGCAGTGGTATATATCCTTATAAAAACCTCTTAAATACGTAGTTAAGAGGTTTTTATAAGAATATATACCACTACACCTCCCCATAGAAAATCTGTCACCTTAACAAGAAAGATTTTTAATTATTTCCACAGAAAAGCGATCATACTGCATGGACCTAAAGTAGAAATCAGCTGAGCAGCACCGCGCTACATCTGTGCTTCAGGTTAGTTAAACTGCTGGTGGTCCATAATGAATCAAGCACAGTGCAGCCAGGGAGACCGAACCGCTTCCTATGAGTCATAGTAAGCACAGCCTAACAGCCTCGTGCTTCTATATGATCAGGGAACTCCTCGGTGGCAGGAGTCTGATGCAATGTTCCCTCTAACTGGAAATTATATAAGTGCACAGATATAAATTTTCTGTTCGCATACAAAATAAAATTGTGTGCGCTACAAACCACAGCACTTATTTTCCAGCAGATTTTTGTGTGCGCACCACTTTAATCTGTGTGCGCAGGCCTACACCTTTGAGGGAACACTGCTTTGACCCTCTCTCCCCCGTCCGGTTCCAGTCACTGAATAAATAACGCTGAAGATAAGGGGGAGCGGCATTCCTGTAAGTCATAAATAATTGACTCTGGCTGTCCCGCTCCTCCTTATCTTCAGCGTAATTCATTCAGTGACAGTAACCAGACGGGGGAGAGAGGATGAGAGCCGTTTATACAAAAGGCAGTTAACTCATATTCTAAAAAACAGCTTCAAGTGTAAATGAGTAACACAGGGAGGGGAAGAGACTGTGCTGTTTTTTATGCCTTATGTATTACATGGAATTATACGCTACCTGCAGAATAATATACGGATATTACTTCACCTGACCTGTATAAAAGCACTCGGCTTACCGTCAGGGAACCCTCTGTTACGTAATCTCCTTTTATTACACTGTAGGTAGCCTATTATAATTATATTCTTATCATTTACAAGAATGCATTTCTATAATGGAAAGGAGGAAGTGGACTAAACCTTATAAAAAAAACTAGTAAAGACATGTTCAGTTCTTCATCAGGGACATGGCCAATGAGTTACTTTTGGACCTTCTAAGCAATGGAGAGTGTGTGTGTGTGTGGGGGGGGGGGGTGTCATTTATAAGAAAGTCAAATTTAGTCAGTAGTCAGGGGCAATTTTTGCCACCTGAGGAAAACTTTGGAATGCTGCCCCTGGGCGCCATGAAGTGTGCCACCACAACCAGGGTAAGGCGTGCGTGGCTTCCAGGAATGGGTGTGGTTAAAGATTTTTTCTTTTTAAACTTCACATCATGGCAGTATTTATACAGATCCTTAACAAAATAAACATTTATCCACACCATAATTGTGGTGGAAGAATAAAAGTTTTTTTTCCACAAAAGATTTGTAAGCCTGCCACCACACCAAGGTAGATTCTTTCAGCAGGGCCCTAACTGATCTAACCAAGTTGCCTTCATGTTAGCACTTATGCCCAGCTTACACGGATAGGTACATACTGTATAACATGCCCTATTGCCCAAACTATGTTGAAAATAAGATGTGCCCTGCTCTGCACGCACAGATAATTATCCAACTTACCCTATAACGATCAGAGCAGTGCCTGCATGAAGGCAGCAGTTAGTGCAGAGCTAAGATGGAACAATTGTGGGTCCGTGAGCTTGCACATGCTCACATACCCGTGATTTTCATTTCCTTCTGCTCTGCCTGCCTCTTTTCTAAAAAAAATCCAAAAATTAAAGTGAGCTCTGCCTGCCGCCTCTCTGATATTTATAAGGGGCGCCGCCCTGAGCATTTTGCATATATTGTCTCATTAGAGAGACACCCCTGCCAGTAGTTTCTGGTGTCAAAGTCAGGTGAATGTATTAAAGCCTTAAGGAGTTCTATTTATTTAATATTATAAATTGTTTAAATTATTTCACCTATATTCTCAACTGAAAATACCAAAATATTGATTTTAAAGGACAACTATTTTACATTTTTTAAAGAATTTATAGAAATTCTATGTTTGACAGGAAAGTATTAGACAGTACTCCTACCTCCCGATATGATCCCTGTCCTAAGCTGTGTACTGTTACAGATGCAGTGGTGCAAAGTTTAGGAACATAGTATTTGAGGTTGAATAAAGACATACATCCATCTAGTCCAACGTTTTAAGCCTAATAAACAGTTGATTCAGGGGACTTTAAATGGAAATTGGAAAGGATCCCTTGATCATTCAGAGCTATATTTATTAATACCAGTAATATTATTTTAAGTTTTAGAAATAGACACTATCTAGTAAACTTGCTATTACCACATCTGCTGGAAGACCTTTCCTAACCTGAAGATTAATCTTTTCTTCTAATCTTAAAAGGATGTCCACAAGTCCTCTAAAATTATCTATAGGTGAGAAAAAGTTTATTATATGACCTATTAATATGTTTGTATAAAGCGATCATATCCCTGTGCAAGCACTGCTTTTGTATAAACAGCCCTAACTTGTCTAATCTGTCTGCATAGTCAAACCCTTCCATTTCCCTTATTAATTTAGCTTCTCTTCTCTGACCTGTTTTTATTTCCAAGATGTCCCTTTCATATACAGGGTTCCAAAACTGCACTGCATATTTCAAAAAGAGGCCTTACCAGGGCCTTGCAAAGAGGAAGAACATTTTTTTTCCCTTTTGAATCTAATCCCCTCTATATATAACAACATATCTTGCTAGCTCTGGCTGATGCCACCTGGCACTATTATCTACGGGGGAAAAAAACTTTTTTAAACAGTGATTCACTAAAGCTGGGTACACACTATACAATCCTTCCTCCTGACCGACTGTTCGAGGCTTTCAACTGGTTGGCCAGGAGGAAGGACTGGCAGTCTCGGCAAAAGCAGTCATGTCCAAGATTTAGGCGCAACCAATCGTGAGGTCCATAGAGAACCACATGGTCAGTTGTGATTTTCCGATCTGTCCGATTCAGACAAACAACAGTCGGTGACTGGCCGAAATAAGCCGCCATATAATAATTCAACCCAACCGACCGAAACACTGAAATGTCGGTCAGTCGGGCCGAAAAATTGTATTGTGTGTACCTAGCTTTAGAGCCATTTTTGGTGTAGGTGGCACAAATATTGTTGAACCTCAAATGAATCTCCTTATATTTATCGACATTCAATCTCATATGCCACTCTGCTTCCTATTTTGATAATCTATCTAGGTCTACTTGCAGCAATTACACATCGTTTTAAGTTTTGTCTCATCAGCAAACACAGAGACCTTGCTTTCAATAAGGTAGGTACAGACACAAAGATGAGGTCACAATTGGTTTGAGTATGGGCATTCAGTCAGCATTGTTGGTGACCCGACCCAGTGGATCATCAACTACGTCCAACCAAAACACCCATGCCATAATCAATTGATGCCCATAATGGCTGTTTGTTGGGCAGCCAGGCGTAGTGTCTGCATCTTTAAATCTGTATCTACCTTAAATCATTTATAAACAGATTCAATAGAAGTGGCCCAAGTACACCCCACTTAGAAATTTAGGTCCCATAGAGTTAGTTCCATAGACCACTACACTCTGTTTCCGATCCAACAACCAATACTCAATCATGTACAAGTGTGTTTTTCCAGACAAACAGACCTTAGACCCTATAAACCCAACAAAAGGAAGTTTCCTGAGAGTGGAAACGAACTAAAGTGGAACGTGTACAGAGTCCCTTGTTCTAAAGGACCTTGAACTCAAGGACATAGAAAAACAAGGACATTTAATCATTTGATGGTTGTATGGTGTGTGTGAAAGTTTGAAAATAAGTTTGAAAATAAGGATTGTTTGTGCTGATAGTGTGCTGAGTTAAGCACTGTATGTGCATGAAGCAGATTAATATTTTTCTTCCAGTTAAAGGGGTGCACTGGGCTTCTATATTCTAGTATTGCACCTGTTGTGATCAAAAACAGGTTGTGAAAGGGTTAATATGTGTTGTTGTTTTTCTACGGACCTTGCTCTCAAGGACATAGAAAAAGAAGGATATTGAAACAATAAGGGCAATTAAACAAGGTTTGTGCATCACTGTGCTGGTGTTGTGTATTAGAAGGGACAGTTTTGTCGGTACCATGCAATATGCATCCTGCCACATGTACAGGAAACTGAAGCAGACGTTCCAGGGGACCTATGTCTGTGTCAAGTGTGAGGTTTGGAAGCTGAGGTGGTGAGTCTAAGGTGGCAGCTTGCGGCATTGCAAGGATTGGCAAATCTGGGGAGACAGCAGGCACTGGCTGGAGCCAGTATAGAGGTAGATAGAAGTGGGACAGGGAAGGTTGAGGGGGGAGGTAGTTTTGTTAGGGATACTAGGGGAAGCGGATGATGGAAGGGTAGGGTGGCTTCTTGCCAGCTTGCCCATCCCAACAGATTTGCCACCTTAGGTGATAAAGTGGAGGAGGACAGCCTCGGAATTAGCATGTATGGAGCAGGCTAATTCCTTGAGCACCCAGGGGACTGCCATCTCTAATACAAGGGAGGATGAACTTAGGATCAGGAAGGCTAGGCAGCTGGTAGTGGCAGGGGACTCTGCCGCCAAGACCCTACATGCCGAACTGTGTGTTGCCTGCCTGGTGCTAGGGTTTAGCATGTGGTGGATCGTGTAGACAGATTATTGGGTGGGGCCGGGTGTGACCCAGCAGTCTTGTTTCACATTGGTGCCAATGACAAAGTTAGAGGAGGAAGTGAGGTCCTTAAACATGATTTCCAAGAGCTAGGGGCCAAGTTAAAAGTGAGGACCTTCAGGGTAGTGTTTTCAGAAATACTACCACAGCCACGTGCGATGCTAGGGACACAGCTGGAGTTTAGGAACATTAATGTCCTATTAATTAATAATTAATCCTAATTAATTAATTAATGGCTAAGAGGGTGGTGTAAGGAAGAAGGGGTTGGGTTTATAGAGAACTGGGCATACTTTGCTGTTGGCTACAGGCTCTTTAGTAGGGATGGGTTGCACCTCACTGATGGCGGTGCAGCTGTTTTAGGGGAGAAGATGGCTAGAGGGTTGGAGGAGATTTTAAACTAGGTTGGGGGGAGGTATTAGCAGTCTCAGTGGGATAGATAGCCCAGGAGGAAAGCAGGGTGTAGATAGGCCAGTGGGTGGGTGGAAAGGGGGGTGGGGCTAGCTAGGGGGTAGGGGAAGTGTATTAAAGTGTATGAATAAATTACAGAATCATAATCTAAAATGTATGTTTGCAAATATCTGTTGTATTCAATTAGATCAACTGGACTTGAAATGTAGTTCTTGAAGACGTTTCGCTAGTCATCCGACTGGCTTTCTCAATTCTGAATTGAGAAAGCCAGTCGGATGACTAGCGAAACGTCTTCAAGAACTACATTTCAAGTCCAGTTGATCTAATTGAATACAACAGATATACGATGACCTGGATGAATGAGAACCTTCACAAGCATATGTTTGCAAATGCGAGAAGCCTGGCTGACAAAATGGGTGAATTGGAGATTATGGCATTGAATGAAAAGTATGATGTAATAGGTATAGCAGAAACGTGGTTGAGCAGTTCTCCCGACTACGCTGTAAATTTAGAAGGATACACCTTGTTTAGGCAGGACAGAGAAAAAAGTAAAGATGGAGGAGTATGTGTTTATGTTAAAAAAGAATTGAAGCCAAATTTAAAAGAAGAGATAACTGGCGATATGGATGTTAAAGCGGGGGCAATATTGGTTGAATTATGCAACAGGAAAGGGGTAATGTCATTATTGGTGTCTGCTATAAGCCACCAAATGCTAGCAGGGAGGAAGTGAGTTAGCTTCATATGCAGTTAGCAAGGGCTGCAAGTTTGGGGAGTGTGCTCATTATGAGGGACTTTAATTACCCTGACATTGATTGGTGGAGTGGAACTGCCAAAACAGAAAAAAGCGATGAGTTCCTGAATTTGCTGCAGATAATTTTCTCTCACAGATGGTTGAAGTTCCTCTGTGAAGGAGCTCTGTTGGATCTGGTAATATCTAACATTGTGGAGCGCATTATAGATATAAAGGTAACTGGAGGCTTAGGGAATAGTGACCATGAAATAGTGTCGTTTGGACTTTGTTATCAAAAGGAAAAGTGCGCTTGGTTAACAAAGACTTTTAATTTCGGGAAAGCAAATTTTCCCAAATTAAAAGTAGATCTTCAGAATGAAGAAAAGGTGTTTGCGTGGGGATATTTACTGTGTATAATACATTAACGGGCCATACAATAAACTATCTGGGGCATTGTTCACCAATAGAACATGTCAAAGGACACGAGGACATCCCTTAAGACTTGAAGAAAAAAGGTTTAGGCTTCAAGCTCGGAAAGGGTTTTCACTGTGGACGGTAAGGCTATGGAACTGTCTCCAGTGGACGTTGTTATGGCAGGTTCATTGGTCAGTTTTTAAAAAAAAGCTGGATGAGTTTCTGCAAACAAGGAATGTTGCAAGTTACTGGTATTGATACATAAAGTAGAGTTGAACTAGGGAAATTTCCGATTTGCCACTTGGAGACAGGAAGGAACTTTTTTCCCCTTCAAAAATTTGGTGGGGTTTTTTGCCTTCCTCTGGATCAACAGTTAGGCAGGAAATGCTAGATATTGCTAGATGGTTTGGACTGGATGGACATAGACTTTATTCAACATGCTTGGGAAGGTTTTCATTCATCCAGGTAATGGTATATCTGTTGTATTCAATTAGATCAACTGGACTTGAAGTTTAGTTCTTAAAGACGTTTCGCTAGTCATCCGACTGGCTTTCTCAATTCAAAATGACCTGTACAAGAATCTTCCAGGGTACATAATTGCCACAGATTCTTGTACAAGTCATTCTGAATTGAGAAAGCCAGTCGGATGACTAGCAAAACGCCTTCAAGAACTAAACTTCAAGTCCAGTTGATCTAATTGAATACAACAGATATGTCTTTATTCAACCTAAAATACTATACTATACTATACATTGTCGAAACAGCAACGAACAGTGTGGGACTGGGATGTTGGGAACCAAGAGGAAACATACAAAATAACATTTCATCTCTATTTTCATTATTTAATTATCCTCACTTGGCAGTATCGATCACAGTGATCATTTTCACAGGGATTTAGGATCACTATTCGTTATTTCCAATAACAATTCTTTTGAAAAAAAAACCCTGTTATGTTTATAAAAGGGTAACTGTGATCTCAAATTCATCAAAACTTGTAATAATTATATAAAAAGCCTCCCATCATACCTTCAAAATAAAACCTAAATCACATCTCTAGATAAAATTTGCGAGAAGTTATTGCTGGAAAGGTTCAGCAATATTACTTCCTGTTTTTAGTCATGTGACCAACGTGTAGTCATGTGACCAGACTGTCTGCATTAATAGGCTCCTCTTCTCAACTGTCAATTTTTTCCTCAGGTACTTCCTGATTTCCCCAGCAATAAGTCTTAACTGAGCATGCTTATCCCCTGGGGGAAAAGGGCCGGCAGAGGTCAGATGACGTCACTCAACCTACTAGAAGCAGGAAGTTTGAACATTCACCCCAATGTAATTTCTCACAGACTCCAGCCAGAGATGTGATTGTTGGCTCAATGTAAAGAAAATACTGCAGGCTTTCATTTAACCCTAACTTGTTTTGAGACCACAGTTGCCCTTTAACTTAGTTAACTTATTAAGTTATTACTCTAAATTACCTGTGTATCCAAATTTTATAATTTTCTCTTATTTAATAGGTGAATGCACTGTAGGCCCACTAGAGGTTTCCCTGCTATCCTTGTGGGACATTTCGACCCTGGCCTTGAAATATCCTTGATTAAAAAATAAAAGCTAAACCAATTTAGTAAGAAACCTACCATTAGTGATGCTGTGTCAAGGTCATTCAATGTCTGCCATGCACCGCTAAAAAAATTCACAAACCACTCTGCACTTTTTAACGACACTGGCATTGTGAGTCATAATTACGGCATTAGATGTGTATGTAAAAAGCAGAATTACATGTTCGGTTTCCACAACAACCAGGTTTCAAGGGAACACTGTTACTTAAGATCGTTTGAACAGCTATTCATGGCCCTTTATGCCCTAGATAGTATTCTAGCTCAGCTGCAGATCTGACCTCTGTGCCCTCGGTGAATCCCCAAGCCTTGCAGTATTTTAGAACTTGTTAGACTTTGAATAAGGACACGTATATTGAAGGAAAATACCTTGTACAGGAACACATAGGGGAAACGTTTTCCATTTCTTGGATTCAAACCTTCCATTTATAACATTCTACTACAGAAATGGAAAAATGCAAGGACATATATTTTTCTGCATGTTTGCATTAAAATAGCATATATTTGGGAATCCTTTGTTAATTATACAGAAAAGAGCATGTGATCCCTTATAACAGGCCAGTGATCTCCTTTAATCACAGAAGAACAGAAAACAGGAAAAAAACAGGAAAAATATTCAATATCCCTACAGAAATTGATTCTAGGTTTGGCATTTACAAAGTGAATACTCCTTTAATTCACATAAACTTCTTAAAGGTTATACAACTTTATAAACCACTATGTTTTATTCTTAAAGGGATATTGTCTCCATTCCTTGAAAATACCAAAAAAAGAAAGATTTATTTGTTAATTGCTAAGGAATCTGGAGCAAAGATGGACAAAGTGGAGCAAAAGGACAGACATACTCTATACATGAGACTACGGCATGGTATAAATGCACTGAGCACTGTGTGTGTGCACACTATATTTTTAGGTATATAAATATTGTAAATGTTGTATTTTTTATGAATATTAATTAAAATCAACATCCTCAACATTTAATATTTAATTACTTTTTATGATTATATATAGATACTGTTCCCTTTATTAAATTGTTAGATTTATAATTTTTATTGACCTTAACGAACAACAAATGTCTTTAAACCAGACTCTTGCACACCAGAGGTCTGTTCATAAAATGACCCTGGGCTATAATTACCAACAGTAAATACCACAGATGGTAAATATTAATATGGTGCACAGATTTTTACTGACCTACAAAGATCCTGCCACCCTATGCTGTTGTGTATATGTTAGGATGACCACACCTTCTTTTTCTTGCCTTTCTCTCCTCCTATCCTCACCTTTTCTCCAAACAAGTTCTCTTTGGCAGCTGCACTTAAAGGGACACTATACTGAAAAAATTACTTTGCCTCATCTTAATCTATAATTGAATAAATGTAAGTAGCACTTACTCTGATTTGTGTGTGTTGCTGCATGCCTTCAATCCAGCACACATTTTGTTTAGGAGCAGTATCCCCCCTCCCTCTTTTAACCACTCCCACTTCCATCCGACCTGACTTTTTCTCCACACAAACCAACTGTAAAGCTTGCACACTGCATACAGCATTCCAACTGTCAAAACTCTGTCACCATTCCAGCTACAGTAAAACTACTCACAGAAGAACAGTTTTTGAGAGCAAGGAACTTGATTGACAGCTAAAATATATGAAGTTTTAGATTGGATATTTAAAGAAATAGGGGGCTGATCAAAAAAAAATGATACAGTGGTGGTTGGGAAGAATTATAGTTTCCAGTTATGGTCAATTTAAAATAACCTATTTTTTGGTATAGGTGCCCTTTAACCTTCCACCTCCTGTCCAATAGGATGCTAAAGATTACCTGTCATTCTGACACCATCACCTTTTTCTTACTTGGAACCCTTGGTTTCATCTGTTGTATTCAATTAGATCAACTGGACTTGAAATGTAGTTCTTGAAGACGTTTCGCTAGTCATCCGACTGGCTTTCTCAATTCAGAATGACTTGTACAAGAATCTGTGGCAATTATGTACCCTGGAAAATCCCATTAGCATATCACAGCCAGGTGTAGGGTGTGATTAGATAGTGGCTAAGAGGTGTTATAGGAACGCCCAGAGTAAGGTGTTAAAACAGCAATTGTACATGGCAGACAGTTGGTGTCGAACCCCCCACCTCTATTTAGGCTTGGTTTCTTTATTTTCACATAAATGGCCTCCTTAACACCTTCTTGAACCAGTCACGTTCCTTCGCCAGTATATTAACATTACAATCTTCAAAGGTATGTCCTTTATCCTTAAGATGCAGATACACGGCTGAGTCCTGACCGAGGAATTGGCTTTCTGTGCTGGGCCATACGTTGATGCAGTTGCTGTTTGGTCTCCCCCACATACAAATAGATTTGTATGTGGGGGAGACCAAACAGCAACTGCATCAACGTATGGCCCAGCACAGAAGAGCCAATTCCTCGGGTCAGGACTCAGCCGTGTATCTGCATCTTAAGGATAAAGGACATACCTTTGAAGATTGTATGTTAATATACTGGCGAAGGAACGTGACTGGTTCAAGAGAGGTGTTAAGGAGGCCATTATGTGAAAATAAAGAAAACAAGCCTAAATAAGAGGTGGGGGGTTCGACACCAACTGTCTGCCATGTACAATGCTGTTTAACACCTTCTCGGGCGTTCCTATAACACCTCTTAGCCACTATCTAATCACACCCTTAACACCTGGCTGTGATATGCTAATTGGGATTCCAGGGTACATAATTGCCACAGATTCTTGTACAAGTCATTCTGAATTGAGAAAGCCAGTCGGATGACTAGCGAAACGTCTTCAAGAACTACATTTCAAGTCCAGTTGATCTAATTGAATACAACAGATATACCATGACCTGGATGAATGAGAACCTTCACAAGCAACCCTTGGTTTCATTTAATTCTGACCAATGCTGGTCAACCTACGATCTTTCAAACCCTTCTCATATACTTCTAATGATGTGTGTTTACAAAGGCATCTCCTCTAGATGTTTCTTTAACAACTCAGTGCAGACATTATTTCTCTACTCCAGCAGATTTGTCTTTGATATATCATCTGCCACAAACAATACCCCATGATCATATTGATTATACAGACTAATTACTCCAGGGGGTTATGTTTGTTGTGTTATATAAAAGTTCTTCATGTTATATAATTCCTTTTATTTCTTTCCCACAAAATGTGGCCACTGATCACTGCATCTTGTGATTATATTTATTCACCTTCTATGTTGTCTCCCTGTCTGATATATGTTTCTTTTTTACCTATCACTTGTGCTGTTAGATAACAGATCCTCTCCTATGTATTATTACTTGTACAAAACAAATCTTTAAACTGTGCAGCTAAAGATGATGCTAAAAATAAAGACCAGGAAACATTATAATGTGGTTAGAAACTGAGGTGTCTACTGTGACATTGATTGATAGGTTGTTATTCAAGTGAAGAACAATTCAATAGAGTGACATTAGCAAACCCCAACAAGCTCAGACTGCCCTTTATTTGCATTGCACTTTGCTGAATATATTATAACGAAGACAAATGGAAATCTCGGTAACATAGCAAATGAAGCAACTGGACCCATTGAACATATTTTACATCTGGCATCATCACTTTGACTTGCAGACATCAGCAGCTGAGTAAACACATCACACTATCTGAAGTTAAGCAAGTGGAATTATATTTAAAGGCAAAATAACAGAAAAAAAGAGCAGTATTTTTCCATCCCAATGACCTTAACCTGCCTATTCAGCATTTTGTCTGTGTGTAATGTCTGTGTATAAATAAATACTTCTGAAATACTGACTTCCTGTTTGCAGGACCCCTAATAGAGACCGTTATGATCTTGCCCTTGACCCAGTGCCTGGGATGATTCAGTTGCTCAGTAGAGATCTGAGCATCTTTGACCCATCCAACAGCCACTCAGTAGAAATTACTGTTAGGAACATTTCAAGGTTGTGTGCATTCTGGCAGGGGAGGACTGGGACCTTTTGGCCGAGGGGGCAAATACAACTAAGTGGCCCATTCACAGTTGATTGCATCATTTTTGACCAAGCTGACTTTGCTAAGGTCACATACTTTGTTTAAGTTACGCCTATTATTAAGACAACTATTTCCATTTCACATTGTTGCCTGCAACATTTTCAAGTATATGTGGTTAAAGGACAATTATAGTTCTAAAATCTCCCCCCTCCCCCTTACAAGTACCCAGAGTGAGGACCTGAATCACTAAGTCCTCACCCCTGGGTACACTTTCTAAGTCAATACTTCTACTTACCCAAAGTTTCCTTTGTTCCTAATAAACTGGAGGGCTGACTAACACTGAATAATAAAGTGGAGGGCTGACTTCCACTGGCTAACAATCTGAAGGGCTGATAACATTGGCTAATGAAATGGAGGGCTGACTTACACTGGCCAATACTCTGAAGGGCTGACAATACTAGCTAATGATCTTGAGGGCTGATAACACTGGCTAATGAATTGGAGGGCTGACTAACACTGCTAATGAACTTGTGGGCTGACTGATAAATGAACTGAATGAGGACAATTTTCCTGTTTCTTGCCCATGTTAGAGCTAGAGGCATGTGCTGTGCCTTTCAAGCACGTAACTTACTAATAGCTTCTGTGGCAGCCCAAATTTTCATTGGAGACCAGCCGGGGGGGCATTTTCCCCTCAGCCTACTGGGCCAGTCCTCCCCTGCATTCTGGGAAGAAGAAGGACCGTTAGAACCTAAAATGTCAGCTCACTAATGTCAATAGGGAATGGTAAGGGGTAGAAATTCAACTGATACTTCAAAATGGGAAAGAATATCTAGAATAACTAGGTATGCATAATATAAACTAATCATTTTTAAAGTATTGAAATTTTCCACTGAACATTCCCTTTAAAGGACAATTAAGCTCATCTTTTCCCCTATTCTATAGATGCATTGTAGGGTGAGAACCTAAATTGCTAAAGGCTCATACACACGCAAGATGTGTGCACCAAGCCACAACCCCCAACAACCGCTACCCACGACGAACGGCCGTTTTGGCCGAGAATCGTCCGTATGTATGCATCCACCCGGCAGTGTGTACGAACCTTAAGTCCTCACTAGAGATGGACAGATCCAGAACCGAAACCAGGTTCTGAGGTGGATTTAATGGATCTGCCGGAATTCAGACTTTGCAGATTTACAAATATTTTGGATTTTTTATGAGAAGAGGACTGGAACGCTAATGGAAACTTAGTGTAAGTTCATCTGTTAGGTAACCATGGTTATTACTAATGGGAGGAAGAAACGGAGTGAGGGGAAGGCGAGTATAAGTGTCCTTTAAAACAGATTTGATCTTGGTTTCCAAGGAAGCGCTTTAGTTAATGCCCCACCACCTATTTGGACTTTTAAACCTGTTTCACTAAATTTACTTAAGAGTTACTATGTAAATATGTCAGTTAATCAGAACTCTCTACAATAAAAATCACCTAAAAATAGACACACTTCCTTTTGTAACGCTTTCGTTTATTAATTCGAACCTCATTAATATTTTTGTATTAAAGTTGTTGGGTTTGTGAGTTTTAGGATCCACTTCCAAAACATATCCTGGAGCTCTCGGACTCTTTCCCTAGCATATTGAACTAACAGGGTTAAAAATTATTTTCTTTAAAAATTGTGCTAACTTTGCACAAACCAATCAGATATTATTTAACATTTGAAATATAACACCTGATTGGTTGGGACAAAATTAGCACCATGTTTAACGATAAGAACTTCGTTACCTTCTGCTCTATAAAGAGAACTAACAGTCATGGCTGAAACTTCTTGAAAGGTCTACTTTAACAAGTGCCAAGGTTCTTAGATCTGAAGATAGTCAGAGGGATGTGTACATAGCCTATAATTTAAAGGGCAACTGTGGTCTCCAAACAAGTTTATGAATAAATCACTGATCAGAAAGTTAGAGGGTGGGAGGTTCTGAATCTGTGGTTAGAAATACTACTTCCTCCTCTAATCTGTGGTTGGCACATGCTGAGTGCATGACTGAAGGGTAGGAGAGGGGGAGAACAGCACAGCCCACAGCACTGCTTTTTTTTAATGCCTCCAACATGCTGGCCCTTTCCACTCGCAGGCCCTGTGTCCCCTCCCCTTGCAGACCCAACCTGGCCCATTCCCTTGCAGCCCCCTGTGGCCCCTCCCACTCACGGACTCTGAAAGCAGAGAAAGAATCAAAGTTTAAAACTGCTGATTCTTTCTCTGCTAATAAGGCTGCTTTTACAGTTTTTGGTCTGAGGTGCAAGTGAGGGAGGGGCAATGGGGAGCCCACAAGGGGGAGGTTACATTGGGGCCCATGAGTGGGAGGGGCCACAGGAGGATGCAAGGGAAAGGCCCAAGGGGGATGCAAGGGAAGGAGCCAGGATGGGTCTGCAAGGGGAGGGGCCGCGGGGCCCATGAGTGGGAGGGGTGTGGGAGGGGCCATGGGGACTGTGAGTGGGAGGGGCCATGGGGACCATGAGTGGGAGAGGCCACATGGCCTGCAAGTGGGAGGGGCCATGGGGCCCATGAGTGGGAGGGGCCACAGAGTCCGTGAGTGGAAGGGGCCACAAGAGGCTGCAAGGGAAAGGCTCAAGGGGGCTGCAAGGAAAGGGGCCATGTGGCCCACAAGTGGGAGGGACCACATGAACCATGAGTGGGGGGGCCACAGTGCACATGAGTGGGAGGGGCCACAGGAGGCTGCAAGGCAAATGCTCAAGGGGGCTGCAAGAGAAGGGACCAGGGATGGTCTGCAAGGGGAGGGGCCATGGGGGCCCACAAGAAGGAAGAGGAGACACAGGGAAGAGGGACTCTCACATGGAGCAGGAAGTAAGGGGGATCTGTTGATGCTGCTACCATATCACACATATAAATGTAAATATCTTCAAAACTATGTAAAATAAATAATGAAAGTAAATTGCAAAAATCCTCAGGAAAGCAAGTCCTGTCAATTTACCTAAAGTAATTTTTGGACCACAGTTACCCTTTAAATAACTGGGGAAAGTAGGCCTAGTACTGTCCTATGATTGCAATGTTGGCTAACTGTAAAAGTAATTACAGTTAGATAAAGTAACCATTCTCCAACAAATCATCTCCCCCTCGTGTCCTGTCAGCTGTATAACTGCAGTATCATATCAATAGCAGAACCTAAATATATCACATTCAATGCTTTGCACCGATCCAGTTATCTCCTCATACAAACTAATCTAATTTATATGACACAAGTGATTTTTCATAAAATGATGCATTCTTTATTTAATCAATTTATTGTCTTTAATCTATTCATAAATAGCATTTTTAATATCCCTTTAAAAAGCGGGCTTTATTGTACTGATGTTGAATAATAATATATAGTTTACAATATTTTGGTGGAAATTGGAGTTAAAAGGGGAATTAAAACAAAAACAAAAATTTGTCAGCTTACAAGATCGTATTCCTTCTATATGTCCCCCATGTAGTCTGACAACACACTTTGGTCAACAACAAAAGACAAAGTTATTAGGAAGGTTTTAGACTTTTTATACAATTAGGAATTGTAAGAAACCAAACCAAGCCTAATACCAAACCCAGCCTAATTTAGAATGACTTTTTCTTTACAAGTTTAAAATATATCTTATAATGCACCAATCCAGGTATTCCAACCCTCCCACGACTTGCGGAAGCCCCCTGCATTCTGGGGTGGTCTCCCCCACTCCCGTGAGACCACCTCAGACTACCGCGACCAAGAGGAGTCTCCTCCAATGGAATGTCCCTAACCTTGTCTCTTTCCACCCCCTAGGGCTCTAACCGCAGCTCTGTCCACCCTTAAGTAATGTCACAACATCAATTCCCTTTCCCTATGACCCTTTCCCCCACCCTGCCCGGAAGCCTCAAATGGCAGGGTGGGATGTCAGCCAATCCAGTAATTGGAAATTACTACTCAGAGTTTCGTTTACACCAGTCTCTACATTATATTCAGAGTTCATTTTAACTCCAAACTTGATTGGCCCACCTAATTCTCCACCCATCTCTAATGCATGTTTTAGGCTAGATTTTGTAGGGCTGCCGCTGCATGCAATTTATTTCTAGAGGCCCTGAGTTTAGAAACCAGTAAAATGCCTGAAAATTGAACACAAAAATACTGTAGCTTGAACCCCTTTAAACCTCATTTTTTATATTGAATATAAATTGGAGACGTTCGTATTTTAATATCTGTAGAGCAGATATATTATTCTCCACTGTAATCAGTGTGATGTAAATGTCTCTAATTGGCTTAGAGTAGGCATTTAAAGGGAGTTGCTTGACTTAAATGTCACCATTTCAACTGACATTTTCAGTAAATAACACAGTTTTCAGCATGTTAATAGTTCCTGGATGGTGGCAAATTGACCCTTTTTCTGTTTTCCTATAATATAATAGAATTCATAAGGATAATCGCTACTCGAGAGTCCAGCTTAATAATTCCTGCTCAACGGAAATTCAAGTAAATCTTTGATTTGTGTGTTGACAGACACTAGTTTTCAGACAGCTCCCTAATTAAAGGTCTGTTGTGTACAGATTCTCAATATTTTGCTGAGTTTGCAGCAGTGGGTTGTTTTTTTAATGCCATAAGCAATTTGTACTTTCCCTTGAACTATTACAGTGTTTGAATCATCGAGGTATCCTCGGTCTGTGTGGAATTGTCCGTCATTACATAAGCCATAAGACAGTTAAATACTATAAAAGGAAAACTTTCCTATTTTGAAATAATTGCACACACCGGGACAACTGTCAAATGTCTCTTTAACTTTGAAGGCTTCAGATCTACAATCCGTTCATTATAAATCTGCCTCAGAACCTTTCAGACAGATATCATAGGGAATAAACTATGTCCTGCATTAAAAGTCCACGGGACATTCCAAGGCCTTACAAAGCCAAAGACAATATAACCATTATTGTTTTTAAGCTTTCATTAATAAATTCAGTTATTTATCTAATTGCCTGAGGATTACATCCACAATCCCACTTATCGCAACTGTTGGCCCAGAGGAATTAATTGATTAAACATTTGTTGGCCTGTCCAATTTGTACATCTTGGATTGTAAGTTGTTCTGGGCTGGACATTTTAGACAAAGCTGTTTTTATAAAGCTAGTAAAGTAATTTTTGGATTCATATCTATTGTGCATACATGTTTCATATACTTACCTTCCTCACCCCCCAAACACAATACTTACCTAGCTAAAGGATGTTCCTGAGGAAAGGTCTTCATTCCAGTGTTCGGCCTTTTCTGCCTTCTTCCCAGACGTCAGTCATGACTGACATATGACATCACGGCCAATTTTGACTACTGCTTCCCAAGTTTGTGTAAAACAATTCAGTTGTTTGAGCTAAGCCCAGTTTTGTATATAAGAAGATACAGATTAGACTATGGACACTTGTGATTTGGATCTGGGTCTCCATCTCCAATACCCTAATAAACATTAAAAAAACATCAACACAGTAAATGATATGCTTACTGTATAGGGTAATGGGAGAAATAAAGGGATACAGGGATTTATTATAAGTCCTGATAGGGTCCAAATAACTTAGTTGCAATGGGCGTTCCACCCATCATATGTGTGTTCTTATGTGTTGGATTTCTACTTACTCGGATACATGGGTGGTCTGAATGTAAAGGGACCCCGGACCCTTCGCTATGATCCACTCCTCCTCTGGGGGCACTTACTATATATAATATTTATACACACGTGTCATGTATATACATGTATTAACAGATGTGCAGGTGCACAACTCACCCATATATGGGGGTGGCCCAGGTGTTGAGGAGCCCTGGACCCGTCACTTGGTCCTCGTGTACTTTCTCCTTACTTCAGCGTTGGAGGGATCCCGCACTCCGTCTCTCAAAACAGTTACACAGGTATGTCCATAAAAACGAATACTTTATTGGGAAACCAGATCAAACCACATGTTCGCTTAAGGGGATCTGATTACCCAATAGAGTACAAGCTTTTACAGAGACACCTGTGTAACTGTTTTGAGACACAGAGTGTGGGATCCCTACAACCCTGAAGTAAGGAGAGAGTACAGGGATTTATAATGGGCTAAGGATTTACTGTGTTTATTATAAGTATGTAACACATAGTAACATAGTGTTAAGCATATTTTACTTTCAAAATGGCCTCACATTATAGTAATTACACTGTGGATGTCAGGTTAGTGTGATCATCTTATCCCTTTAATTAATGTCTAGACTGTTCACTAATGCTTAGTGACTGATATCCATGTAACAGCAACACAATGTTATTTGTAAATGTTTGTGAGCTTACAGAGCGGTGGAATAAGTGACAACCCTATGATAATGGAAAATAAACTACAAGGGGGATTTTCTTATTAATAAAGGGAGACCCAAACAGGGTAACTCCTTACTCTGGGAAACTATTTCCAAAGACAATGAAATCACTGGAAGGAAATGAAGAATTCCTTTGCTTTAATGAAGTGAAAATCACTGTGAATTATGAATAGTAAATTATACGGTAACATGAAAAAAAAATAATGTAGGTCGTTTTGCTAGAATCCAGTGTCCAGGTAAAAGACTATCCAACTGAAGGCAGCTGGTGATAGAAAGGGAAAGGTCTGTCCATGGAGCTATAACAATGCATCTATTTTTAGCAAGTAAATCTCCTTGAGAGCTAGCTCTGCACTTGTTCCTGTACACCACAGGCTCTATAGGAATCCCTCTAGTACAGCTTTGCTGTGTGATCATCCCCTCGACATGCTGCATAATCAAGATGTGATTGCACTTTCAAGCTACTGGAGCGGAATCCATGGAAACAGAGCCGGGCAAGAAACCTCAACTAAATGAATAGTTTTGAACGGGAGACCAAGGTTGTTTGACCCTGTGGCTCTTCAGGTGATAAGAACAGAGATCTTCATTTGACTGTCAGGAGAAGTTGCGAGTTGTAACTCAATAAATGGCCACAGAATAGACAACAGTGGTTTCTGATATTTGAAGGAAAATAGAAACTAAAATTGACCCTTAATTGTGCAACTCACAAAACATTACAATATAGTTGAGGTTCTAATTATAAACCTGCGGTTATGGAAATTACCTATAACCGGGGTGGTCTGTAAAGACCAGAGTGGTCAGCAATATAATGTACTCCATGGTATTGGTATTTTGCACCACAATGCAAAAATACAGGCAACACTGTAACAGCTCAGACTTGCAGCTTTATAAAATACCCATTTATTCAGCTTTAACACTGAGAGATAATATAGGATTGTTCTATCCCATGCCTTGACTTGGACTTCATGATCTTCGTGACTTCATGACTTGCTGTTGGTTGAGACAGGTCAAATATTGTAAAAAAATAAGCAGGGTTATTCAATAAAAGTTCTTATTGTTTAAAATAGTGCAAACTTTGCCCCAACCAATCAGATTTTTCAAATGTTAAATAACATCTGATTGGTTGGGGCAAAATTAGCACCATTTTAAACAATAAGAACTTTTATTGAATCTACCTGAAGGTGTGTTGCATTTTTCTGCAGATATTTGTGTAATGAACATTTTTGCCTATATATAAAAGAAATAGCCAAAAAACAGTTGAATCCATTAATAAGAAGGGGGATGGCAGGTTTGCAAGTCTGTGATGAATGAGCACACACTAGAGAAGGTTAACTGGATCTACTGTACTTTGCTTTCATATCCCTAACAAAAACACTGTCAAAAAAGAATTGTCTTGTTCATCTGGTACTACTGGAAATCATTAAAGGGTATGTCCACCCTTCTTTTACATTTTTTATATAGTGTAGGGCTTAGTCCCCCAGCCCCAACTGCTATATTTTTAATGTAAGAAACTTCCCCAAACATTACTAACCTTGCCTCTTTTCTCCACCGCACTGCCCGCAAGCCCCAATCACGGACGCGGCTGCCGGTAGATCTGAACAGTGGAGGAAAGAGGGAAGGTAAGTAAAGATGGGGGAAGTTTCTTCAGCCCCAATATAGCGGTTGGGGCTGGGGGACTAAGCCCTACACTATATAAAATGGGTTTGTAGCTAGGGGGTGGGAGTCCAAAACGGGAGGATGAGGAAGGGGGAGAATGGCTGCAGTGCGCATGCCAAACTTCTCCCGGAGGGGAGACAGGAGGCAGAGTCCTATATGGACTCTGCTATCCTCCTGGTGGGCAGTCGTTGGGACCATGGAGTTGGGGGACTACAGGAGAACCATTTGGAGCTGGGATGTGAGGTAAGGATTTTTATTTACTACATAGTGGGGCCAGTGGTGGGGGGAATTATAGTTTTGGGGGTGGACATGCCCTTTAAAGAAGAATTTTAAAGCTGCTCAAGCACACCCGTAGTAATTAATACCGGCAGTACCTAGTGTTCTCCTAATGGGGTACACACCTGCGGGACATGTCAGAGAAGGGTTCTATATTCTAGCCAAGGTATCTATGAAAGCGTTTACAAGTTATCTGTGAATTTACTGACAATTTTTGGCTCATACACTTTAATGGACATGTTGGACATTGATTACCCTCTTTTGATTAGATAAAGCTGATCGTGTGACACACACTTACACACAAAATGCAAAAAATAAAAGTCCTAAAATTACAACATAAAAGCATAAAAATAAAAACACAGACCAAACAGACAGACCAAAGTTTGCAATATACATGCCCTCTTTCATAACAATAGTGTAAAATTTGTCTAAAAAGTCACAGCACACACATTAGTCGAGTTTTGTGCAGTCATGGTGTGTTGCTAAAATACTTATAGGTCATGTCCACCCTTAAAACAAACAACTGGTGACCAGTTTATTACATACTTTTATTACCAGATATTTAATGGTATGTTCTTTTCTGTTCTGGTATCTGCCTTCTCTCTCTGCTCAATGGGTTTTTACAAGCTTAAGCATGTGCAGTGGAGTCAGCAGGGGAAACAGCAGTCAATCATTGGTTGTGATCTTAGTAGTCACAGCCATGATTGACTGCATGGAGCGAGGAGCCAGCTTACTCTGCAAGAATGGGGACAATAATTATTAT
The DNA here is from genome assembly GCA_019447015.1 of Hymenochirus boettgeri. Lineage (NCBI taxonomy): Eukaryota > Metazoa > Chordata > Amphibia > Anura > Pipidae > Hymenochirus > Hymenochirus boettgeri. The sequence continues at coordinate 368,074,413 of CM033469.1, read as the reverse complement.
TTCTTGTTAGTAATGCATCAAATAATGTGCTATATATATCAGTTGGGGTTGAGGGAAGGTAACCGACATATGACCAGTTTTTTTTAAGGGTGGACATGCCCCTTAAACTTTCCCTTTTTAGTTTATAGTAAAATCCAACTGTATTTTAGAATTTAAAGGAGAACTGCAGTATAATGCATTTAAAAATGTCCCCTTTAAAACATTAAAATGAAGAATACCTGTGGCATAGACATAAGATTGGTAATTCCTACTTTCCAATATCATTTCTTTGAGGAAAAGTGCTTCTGCCAGCTTCCTCTGAGCTTCAGCCCTATCTTTAATGCAAGAAAGTCCCAGACACTGACATGGCAGATTAAAAATGGACATGCTAGTGCTTTTCAACAAAAATGATATTGGGGGGTAGGAATAATCTGTCTTACCTCCCTGCTCCAGATACATTACATTTTTTAAAAGTCGATTTTTACAGTGTAGTTGGCCTTTAAAAGTCACAGCTATATAGCATCCCTGCCCTAGACTCTTGAAAGAGGAAAGTTTAACACAAAAACTGTACCTATGCTTTCCAGAATAAAATAATGATTTATTTCCACTGAACTTCCCCTTTAACGTTTCTTTTCTACACATTTTGACTATTTAGCAGAACCTTTTGCACAACTCACAGTATTTAACTGAAAGGTTTTGACTGGTGTTTTAATTTCCTCTTGCAAAAAGGTTACAGTGACAGAACATGTGAAACCAATGTAATTCAGCTGATTTCTCCTATAACTGAAATGGCTCATCAACGTTACATTGGACATCTACAATCCTGCCAGTGGTTCGTGCCACTGAGTTTTCTGTCTGTGCATTATAATCCTTTTTCCAAATGAATGAATCCCTTACTGTCACAACATTACTCCAGCTATTTATACAGTTCTAGAAAAGTTGAATTGTGTCATTTACTGTCAGATTGGAGAGGAACTGGAAATAAACTGGTTAAATATAATAAAAATTTTATAAGGGATAAAAGGGATAACAGGTTGGATGGAATGTACATCAGGGGCACTTCTAGGGTTATTGCTGCTAAACTTTAGAATGCCGCCTTTGATCCTTTCCGGGCTAAAAAAAGTGACATTTTTAGCAATAAATAAAATGTAGCTATCACTATAATTGCATAAAGTCATTATAATTCATTAATTGGTTCCCTATACACAGAGGAGCACACATTTGCTAGTTCTATAAAGTTGCATACTACAACTTTGACTTTATCTAAAGACAACTATACTCACCACAACCCCCAAACAGCTAGGTCCTCACCTCTGTACTTTATGTAGCCAATATTGCCTTCGCTGCTCTGCTCCGGTCCTCGAGGCCATTGAGAAGGCATCAAGGGGCATGTCATTCTATTGGCCTCATCGCAGAGCAGCGATGGAAAAGTTTGCCTAATCTGCCCCAACCAATCAGATTTTAGGTTTTATTGATCTATTGCAGTTAGATAACATCTGTAGCATCTGATTGGTTTTAGCAGATTAATAGCACAAGCACAATTTTGCACTCCTTTTTACATACCGTATATACTCGAGTATAAGCCGAGGTTTTTAGGTTTTAAAGTAAACCTAAAAACCTTACCTGGGCTTATACTCGAGTCAAGGTCTTCCTTATCGCGATCGATGTTGCTGAGGCTCCAAATCCGGCTGCCGCACGCTCTGTAAGTCCTGTGAGTTTGCCGGCTGACGTCAGTACTCGGCGCCGGGCAGTGAGAGGCGCCGAGTAGTGACGTCAGCCGGCAATCCACAGGACTTACAGAGCGTGCGGCAGCCGGATTTGGAGCCTCAGCAACATTGGAGCCTCAGCAACATTCTGGTAATTCTGGGAGGAATCTCCAGGGAGGGAGGGAGGGGGCTCTACACTGCAGTTGCATTCCCATACAGTTGTTTGGAAACTACAACTCCCAGCCAATAAAGCATGCTGGGAGTTGTAGTTTCCAAAACATCTATATGGGAATTCTGCTGTCTATTTAAAGGGCAACTTAAGTATCAAAATAATATTGAAGGCAGTAGTGGTCAGATCACATCAGTGGTCAGATAATCAGAAGGCAGTAGTGGTCAGAATTTCTACCCTCGGCTTATATTTGAGTCAATCAATTTATCCTAATTTTTCAGGTAAAAACAGGGACCTCGGCTTATACTCGGGTCGGCTTATACTCGAGTATATACGGTATATCCAACAATGTTTTTTTATCTTTTTTTAACCAATTATCCTAGAGTACCATTTAATGTTATTAATTGTGATGCAAATTATGAACCACTCCAGTAAAGAAAGCTACTAGATTTTAGAATTATGGTAGCCATAGACACTACAGTCTGACTGTATGATCCGTGGGTCGTATAATCGTATTGGGTGACGAAAAAAGTCAATTGGCCTGATAAAAAAAAATATCACACAATCGCTGGCCGATCATCCATACATGATCCAACAATCGTACTATATCTCGCCCAACTGTTATGGCTGGTAAAGACTTCTTTACAATGAGAATGGTGAAACTGTGGAACTGTCTTCCAGCAGATGTGATAATGGCAAGTTCATTGAATAGCTTTAAAAGTGGGCTAGATAAGTTTCTAAATACTATATCATATTGAGAATTACTGGTATTAATACATATACTGTAGGTCTGGTTGGTACGGGGATACTATATCATATTGAGAATTACTGGTATTAATACATATACTGTAGTTCTGGTTGATACGGGGATACTATATAATATTGAGAATTACTGGTATTAATACATATACTGTAGTTCTGGTTGGTACGGGGATACTATATAATATTGAGAATTACTGATATTAATACATATACTGTAGTTCTGGTTGGTACAGGAATACTATATAATATTGAGAATTACTGGTATTAACACATGTACTATAGTTCTGGTTGGTACAGAGATACTATATAATATTGAGAATTACTGGTATGAATACATATACTGTAGTTCTGGTTGGTACAGGGATACTATATAATAATTACTGGTATTAATACATATACTGTAGTTCTGGTTGGTACAGGGATACTATATAATAATTACTGGTATTAATACATATACTGTAGTTCTGGTTGGTACAGGGATACTATATAATATTGAGAATTACTGGTATTAATACATATACTGTAGTTGTGGTTTGTACAGGGATACTATATAATATTGAGAATTACTACTATATAATATTGAGAATTACTGGTATTAATACATATACTGTAGTTCTGGTTGGTACAGGGATACTATATCATATTGAGAATTACTGGTATTAATACATATACTGAGTTCTGGTTGTCAGTACTATATCATATTGAGAATACTGGTATAATACATATAATGTAGTTTTGGTTGGTACAGGGATACTATATAATATTGAGAATTACTGGTATAATACATATACTGTAGATCTGGTTGGTACAGGGATATATATCTATTAAGAATTACTGATAATACATATACTGTAGTTTTGGTTGGTACAGGGATACATATAATATTGAGAATTACTGGTTTAATACATATACTGTAGATCTGGTTGTACAGGGATACTATATAATATTGAGGATTACTGGTATTAATACATATACTGTAGTTCTGGTGGTACAGGGATATAATAATATTGAGAATTACTGGTATTAATACATATACTGTAGTTTGGTTGGTACAGGGATACTATAAATATTGAGATTACTGGTATTAAACATATACTGTAGTTTGGTTGGTACAGGGATACTATATATATTGAAAATTACTGGTATTAATACTATACTGTAGATCTGGTTGGTACAGGGATACTAATAATATTGAGAATTATGGTATAATAATATACTGTAGTTCTGGTTGGTACAGGGATACTATATAATATTGAGAATTACTGGTATTAATACATTTAGTATTTAGTATTTTTTGTATTTGAGGTTGAATAAAGACATACGTCCATCCAGTCCAACCCATCTAGCAATATCCTCATTTCCTGCCTAACTGTTGATCCAGAGGAAGGCAAAAAAAACCCACCAAATTTATGAAGGGGGAAAAAATTCCTTCCTGACTCCAAGTGGCAATCGGAAATTTCCCTGGATCAACTCTACTTTATGTATCAATACCAGTAACTTGCAACATTCCTTGTTTGCAGAAACTCATCCAGCTTTTTTTTAAACTGACCAATGAACCTGCCATTACAACGTCCACTGGAAGACAGTTCCATAGCCTTACCGTTCTCACAGTGAAAAACCCTTTCCGAGCTTGAAGCCTAAAACTTTTTTCTTCAAGTCTTAAGGGATGTCCTCGTGTCCTTTAACATGTTCTATTGGTGAACAATGCCCCAGATAGTTTATTGCATTGCCCGTTAATGTATTTATACACAGTAATCATATCCCCACGCAAGCGCCTTTTCTCCAGCCTACATAATTGTAACTTTTCCAGTCTCTCTTCATATTCAAGCTCCCCCAATCCCCTTATTAATTTAGTTGCCCTTCTCTGAACCCTTTCCATTTCAAAGATGTCCTTTTTGTACACAGGATTCCAAAATTGCACTGCATATTCCAAATGAGGCCTTACCAATGCTTTGTAAAGAGGGAGAATTACATTTTCCTCCCTTGAATCCATACCTCGCTTTATACAAGACAATACCATGCTGGCTCTGGCTGTTGCCGCCTGGCACTGCTTGCTACCTTTAAGTTTGTTATCCACCAAAACTCCAAGATCCCTTTCCAACAGGGATTCACTTAACACAGAGCCATTTATAGTATAAGTAGCACAAGTATTTTTAAGTCCAAAATGCATCACCTTACATTTATCAACATTGAATTTCATCTGCCACTTAGCAGCCCAATGTGATAATCTATCTAGATCCCCTTACAACGATTGCACATCCTCTGAAGTTTTTAATGGTCGACAAAGTTTTGTGTCGTCAGCAAACACAGAAACCTTGCTAACAATACCCACTTCCAAATCATTAATAAATAGATTAAATAGAAGCGGCCCCAACACAGAATCCTGTGGCACCCCACTTAGCACTTTAGTCCATAATGATGAAGCCCCATTAACAACCACTCTCTGCATCCTATTCTTTAACCAATTTTCTATCCATGTACAAATGTGACTCCCCAGACCAACAGACCTTAGCTTATTCATTAGTCGCCTATGGGGGACTGTATCAAAAGCCTTTGCAAAATCCAAGTAAACTACATCTACTGCTATACCAGAGTCTAAATTTCTACTTACTTCCTCATAAAAGCCAAGCAAGTTAGTTTGACAAGATCTATACCTCCTAAATCCATGCTGGTTACTACTTATAATGTCAGTCCTTGAAACATACTCTAGAACATGTTCCCTTATTAAACTTTCCAGGATCTTCCCCACCACTGAAGTTAAACTTACAGGCCTGTAATTACCCGGCTGTGAACGACTACCCTTTTTGAATATTGGAATAACATCAGCCTTTTTCCAATCCAGAGGCACACCACCGGACATGAGGGAATCAGCAAAAATAAGAAACAATGGCCTAGATAAAACTGAACTTAGCTCCTTAAGTACCCGAGGATGTATTTTATCCGGTCCAGGAGATTTACTAATATTAACCTTATTTAGTTCTTTCTGTACCATATCCTCGGTTAACCAAAGTGAACTTGAATCTTGTATACCTTTATTGCTACTATACTCTATGATATCTGTACTTGGATCTTCTATAGTGTATACAGAGGGAAAAAAATTATTCAAGACATTTGCTTTATCGCCATCCTCCGTAACTAACTTATCCCCATTAATTAATGGTGCCACATTCTCAGTCCTCATCTTCTTACTATTAATATACTTAAAAAAATGTTTAGGCTTAGTGATGCTTTCTTCAGCTATCCTAACTTCATTATTAATTTTAGCTAGTTTGATTGCTTTCTTACACTCCTTGTTACAGTTTTTATACTCCCTAAAGGCCCTTTCCGTTCCCTCGGCCTTAAAGGTTTTAAATGCCTTTTTCTTCCTTACCATTTGCCTCTTTACATCAGAATTCAGCCACATGGGCGCAGATTTATTTTTTTTACATTTATTTCCCAAGGGTATAAATTTAGATGTGAACTGGCTTAAAATCCCCTTGAACACAGTCCACTTCTGTTCAGTACCTTTACCTGCTAATACATTATCCCAGTTGACATTCTGAAGAGCTGCTTTTAACCTGGGAAAATTTGCTTTCCTGAAATTAAATGTCTTTGTTAACCCAGTGCACTTTTCCTTTCAATAACAAAGTCCAAATGCCACTATTTCATGGTCACTATTCCCTAAGCCTCCAGTTACCTTTATATCTATAATGCGCTCCACAATGTTAGATATTACCAGATCCAACAGAGCTCCTTTTCTAGTAGGAACCTCAACCACCTGTGAGAGAAAATTATCCTGCAGCAAATTCAGGAACTCATCGCCTTTTTCTGTGATGGCAGTTCCACCACACCAATCAATGTCAGGGTAATTGAAGTCCCCCATAATGAGCACACTCCCCAAACTTGCAGCCCTTGCCAACTGCATATGAAGTTGACTCACCTCCTCTCTGCTAGCATTTGGCGGCTTATAGCAGACACCAACAATGACATTACCCCCTTTCCTGTTGCCTAATTCCACCCATATTGCCTCCACTTTATCATCCATATCACCAGCTATCTCTTCTTTTAAATTTGGCTTCAATTCTTTTTTAACATATACACATACTCCTCCCCCTTTCCTTTTTTTTCTGTCCTGCCTAAACAAGGCATATCCTTCTATATTTACAGCCCAGTCGTAGTTCTGTTTGGTACAGGGATACTACAGGGATACTATATGGTTGGTACAGGGATACTATATAATATTGAGAATTACTGGTATTAATACATATACTGTAGTTCTGGTTGGTACAGGGATACTATATAATATTGAGAATACTGGTATTAATACATATACTGTAGTTCTGGTTGGTACAGGATACTATATAATATTGAGAAATACTGGTATAATACATATACTGTAGTTCTGGTGGTACAGGGATAAATAAAATTGGAATTTACTGGTATTAATACATATACTGTAGATCTGGTTGGTACAGGGATTCTATATCATATTGAGAATTACTGGTATTAATACAGATACTGTAGTTCTGGTTGGTACAGGGATACTATATAGTATTGAGAATTAAGAATAACTGGTATTAATAAATATATTGTAATTATGGAGGGTACAGTAATACTATATACAGTAATATTGAAAATTGCTGGTATTAATACATATACTGTATGTAGTTCTGGTTGATCCAGGCATCCTTTCCAATTGCTATTTGGAGTCAGGAATTTTCACACACAAACCCTATACCATTTTTAGCTGTTAGTAGGGGCCACAAGGGCTTTTGCTAGAGCTGGAGAGCTTCAATCTGTTGGACCCCTTAAACCCCAAAAGTGGGGCCCCCAGGGTCTCCACCTCTGGAGGTAGGGGAATCCTATCTACTATCACCATTAGCCAGAAACCCCCTCTTCTTTTGCAATCTGCTTCCAGTTGCCCCCCCCCCCGTAATACCATTAAGAGCAGCCCCCAATGGTCCCATCCCACCCCCTCCCAGGTGTCTCCACACTTGTGAAGCCCTCTGGTCACCAGTCAACCGGTGAATGGCAGAGATCAAAGATCTAGAAAATGTCTGAGATTTATAAAGGTCATTTTTAGGACTGGGGGAGGTCCAAGTTTCGAGCTGTGGGATTCTTTTTAGAGTCACATCAGTCTCATGGGGGTTGCAAGAGTTGTTGGTGGTCTCCACATCTGGAGATGGGGAGCAGCGCTGGAGCGTTAAGAGCACTTGCGTAAAAATTAAATAGCACAGTGATAGTTGGGAAGAATTATTTTTTTAATAATGGGAACCTTAAAGGGTATGTCCACCCTTAATTCTATTTTTTAATATAGCCTTCCCCCTGGTCCCTCAGCCCCAACCGCCTGATTTTTATTTTTAGAAAGTGCCCCAAACTTTTACTTACCTCCCCTCTTACCGGGTCAGTCCGCCCCTGTTTAATGTCTCAATATTTGTTGATAACGTGGAAAAAGAAGAAACAATAATTTGGTTAATTGAAGCCAAATTAAATATACCAGTTTGGATTTTTTTTCTCCAGCTGGAAAACTGTGAGAGGAGATAAAATCCCCAAAAGAGGAAGAATAAGGAGGAGGAGAAGAAGAAGTCAAATTATACCATTTGGAGGGCTGGTAAATCAATGTCCTACTGCAACTTGTCCTTAATAAATTGTTACCTGAGGTGCTTAAACGGGTAGAACAGGTAGAACAGACCAAATAAACTATGGACACATTCTAAATTGGTATAAAAAAATGTGACCTTCAAGCTTTGAAAAACATTGCTAGATATACAGTAGTGTTGGGAAAGCCTCTCACCATATCTCTATTAAATGCGCCACTTTCAGTACAGTATGGAAAACAGTGGGACTTCACTGCATAAATTCATTAGAAACATAAAATATTTTTCAAACTTTTAAAAAGCATAGTCATGGAACTCTAAAGTGACTTCTAATATACTTGTATTTTGTAGGGATGGCATAGAACTCGAACTCGAACCCGAGTTCGAGCCGAACTGTTCGAGTTCGAACGGACCCGGACTTCTCGAACTATCTCGGACGTGGACTTTCGATATTTCCCGGACTTTCGATGATTTATCGAATGTTCGAACGTTCGAACGTTCGAATCCGCGAGTAAAATGTACATGGTATCTAGGCGCGAACATCAAATCTGCGAGTAAAGTCTCCATTAAAGCCTATAGGCGAGCATCGAATCTGCGAGTAAAATGTCCATGTTACCTCGAACGTTCGAACACGAAAGCTCGAAAGTAGCGCGTGTGAGATTAAAATCGATTTTACGAAAGTCCTGGATATTGGAACATGCTCCCCAGACCATTTCCCAGGTCCCACAGCCATTTACATTAAGTTACCATTAATATTTTAGTTGTATTTGACTCGAACTTTTCGAACTATTTGCCTCCCATAGACTTTAATGGGTCCGTTTTCGAACTTTCGAACTTTTACAATAGTTCGAAAGTTCGAAAACGGACCGAACTTTCAATAGTTCGACCATCTCTAGTATTTTGTAGTAGGGGTACATTATTTAACACACACATACAGCATATATATGCCTGGATCTACTCTCAGACCTGCAGGATTATCCTATTTGGTTCCTCTGGAAGCTGGTGACTGCCTGAGTAACAGTTTAAAATTCAATGAAAAAAACAATGAAATTCCTGCCTGTACTGCAATACAAAAGCGCTTTCAGCAAATATTCCAAAATAATGAGATTCGACTTCAGACAAACAACATGTGAATCCCTAACCTTGGTAAACAGGCAGCGCTCATAGATAAAAACAGTATTCGCTAACTATATGTGGCAAGTCAGTCAGGCAGATACAACAGGGATACGGTCTGGACTGTAAACGGGCAGGGAAATCTAAGATGTTGGTTTAAAAAAAATAACATAACGTATTTTTCTCCCATATCTCAGCTAATAAAGTTATTTGAGAAATGACAATTTCTATTTGAAATTGTGGTTTTCTGAGAAATAAAAATATGATAGTAAAAAATATTTTATATAGAGATTTTTGTTATTACAATATATTATTATTCTCTGTTTGTTTGTTTTTTTAACAAAATGTTTTCTACAGCTGGGTTTAACCGGAGTTTAACAAATCCCCCACCTTTTATGCACAGACCACCAGTGCCAGCAAGAAGCAAGTGGTGTATGCATAAAGGTTTGTGGGCCCCCTTCACTGTTTGCTGCCACCCCATAATTAGGTCACTGGTTGTTTATTACTTTAATAAAATGTAAAGTCTGCCACAAATGCTCAAACTGTATCTGTATCTCTCAAACTGTATCTATATAAAATTATACCAGTTACACTATGGTAAACTGATATGGTTCATTTTTATACATTTACTAGCAAAATTGTGCTCGTTGGTGCACAATGGAAATTATGTGTGTGAATGTTTTGCTATGTGTGGATATAGTGGATATACACAGGTATATTTTAAACTGTTACTCAGACAGTCACCAGCTTCCAGAGGACCCAAATAGGATAATCCTGCAGGTCTGAGAGTAGACCCAGGCAATCCTGCTACACTGTGTGGTTGAAATTAAAAATGCTAGTGTTTAGCTAATACTTATTAGTATTCGCCACGGCAAGTGGTGATGGTACCTCATATATTATAACAGAAGGTACCTCACAGCATCATGTTATGGTAATAGCATTGCCCTAATAATCTAACGTATAAACAAACATTTCTCATTCCCAGTTTACCTAAAGAAATTGATTTATCCTTTATATACTCTTATACAGATCTAATTGAAAAAAAGTTGATTCAGAGCAATTTTTAATAACTGATTACTGCTTTTTATTTCAGTATTTCAGTAAATCCTAGGTATATCTGCCTGGCTTTACCACTAAGCAAAAGGCTAAGAACTTGCAAGCGAGCACCTTTATCCCAACCATTAATAGTGGCTGCCAATTCAAATTGTTCTAGCCAATCAGTCCACTCCCTAGTTACCCCATCAAATGGATCAGATTTAAAAATAGGTTTGTCAATTGGGCCTGGTAGAGCTACTGAGTCTAATTGGGCAATTTCACCTGCAGGTACAAGGACAGGAGGATTTAAATCAATACTATCAGTAGCAGCCTCCATAGCTTAATACAGAGAACAAATATACAAAGAAAACAGGGAGAATAAATGGTATTACCAGCACCGCTGCCACCAATTTGTACCAGATCACTGCTTTATGGAAGGATTATGGGTAGCATGGCACACAGTGGGCTACTCTGGTGGTCTGGCACAAAGCAGACAGTGCACATAAACAGGTTACCATATAACATGTACAGTAATCAGGGGTGTCTATGGTGCACCACTTTGAATATTGACCAGGCCTGTATATTGTGTGTCCTTGTTGGTGTACAATTATCTGTTGCCTCAGAGTTTGTATCCAATAAGGTAAACTGTCTGTCCAATAATCTGTCCTCCCAACAGGTGGTAACAGGATCTTATGCACAGGGTCTTATACACAGGATCTTGTGTTGCAGTCAATATCACTCCATAACACACACCCCAATCCACTTTTCACTTTTACTTTCTCTCCTCCTACCATAGAGAGCAGGGATGTCTTGTATTTTATTACTCACTGACACCACCTGCAGGCTGGAGGTGGTATATAAGGAGCCTTGGTGTATATGTCCATTACAATACACATCATATCCTGTGTAGCAGGCAGAAACTTTTTTTTGGATAACACTTCCTTTCATATGGAGCAGACACAGGGGTGTGGTTTAAGCTGCCATTTGACCATTCCATTTTTAAAATAGGGAGCTCTGTAAGTAAGTTTATGTATTTTGTATATTTTGTGTTGTATCTAATATAAGTCAGTGCTAAATTTTATATACATTTACTGATGGTCATTTAAATGGTAACAGTGAGATAGTACACACATACATATACACCTTTCCTATGTGTAATATCCTATACCCCCCCACACACACACACGCACACACCACATTGGTAACTCCTAAAAACTCAATGCAATCTCCTATGGAGATATACTGTAAATATATTTATATAATACAAGGGATAAGGGATATAACTGAATTATTTATATACTTCCTAACCATGGGTCCAGAATCAATAGTTTAATAATATGGATGTAGCTGAAAAATATAAAAATAGAGGTGACATGTTTTGATCATGTTATGATCTCCTCAGTGTAAAATATGGAACCATGACCACATTCCATATACAAAGCCTCCCCTGCACATTAAATGCAGTGAAGATTCCTGAAAACAGAATGTGCTTCATCTTCACAGGTGGACAGCAGGAGGACAGGTAGGATGGACAGCGCGCATTGGTGACCACTAGACATGTCCAAAAATGTAGGCATAACATTTTCACCTCAAAATCTTGTTCCTGAAGATTCACTTTGTGACAAGGGAAAGTATTTATAAAGGGCCAATATCAAAGTTTTCCCGATATCGATCCTTCTATCACCACAGACAATATTTAACAACTTAAGTTGCTGGTTATTTTGTTGTTTTTTGGGTGTTTTTTTAGTAAAAAAAAAAAATAGAAGCCTAGTGCACATTTAATTAATTTGCTTATATTTTACTTTACCATTGTAATGAGACTAAAAAGCCTGCCCTTCTCACTGGATAAATTAAAGCAATTACAGGGAGATTTAATAAAAGTTCTTATCGTTAAAAATTTTGCTTATTTTGTCCCAACCAATCAGATGAAAGCTTTCAAATGTTAAATAAGATCTGATTGGTTGGGGCAAAATTAGCACTAAAATTAGCACCATTTTTTTTTTAATCATTCAGTTTTTATTGAAAAGTTTTCAGAGTAAATTGGATACATATTAACATAGTATCAAATCAAATATCAAATAATAAATGAGTAATAATTAGATATCATTTACAGTGAAGAGTAGGTTTCATTAGTTAAAGTGGTCGAAAATAAATTAAAATGTATGCCGCCTCAGCTGCCAGGTTATATATCTTGTCTTCGTCTGACATATACAAAATTACCTTTTTGGGCAGAAGTAGAGTTAGCTGTGTTGATATAATGATCTATTATCAGTATACCAGTATTCCCATTTTTTATAGAACTTGTGGAAATTAAGTTGAGTTATAGCGTATTGTTTCTCATATTGCATATTGGTATTTAAATTCTTCAGTATAAGTGCAATGTTAGGGATTTTAGTGGTTAACCAGTTTCTGGCGATAAATTGTATGATAATTATTGTGGTGTGGTAGATGATGGTTTGTTGGTTGTTAGGGAATTGTTGTAAATCTATCCCCAGGAGAGCTAATTCGGGGGTGAGAATAATCTGTTTTTGCAGTATTGATGATAATATTAGTTGAGATTTGTTCCATGTTTTCCTTATGTTCCTACAGGTCCAGAATATGTGCAATAAAGTTCCTCTGGTCTCCCCACATCTCCAGCATATCGGTGAGTATTTGGGGTTCCATTTTTCTAATATAGTTGGTGTTCTGTAGTATCTTAACAGTATTTTCCTTGAAGTTTCCCAATGTTGTGAGCATTTGGACAGTTTAAAGGGGATATTGGCTGCATCAGACCATTGTTTGTCATTGAAGACTTTCCCCAGGTCTTCCTCCCATTTTATATGTGGCTTGAGTTTAGTGAATATATTTTTGTTGTTGATCAGGATATAGAAAGTTGTTATTCCTTTGGTGGGGGTTGTGGGGGCTATGAATTGTAGTTCAGTTGATTCTTTTGAGGTTTTCCATTTTGATTTGGAGGTTGTGAGCAAGGAGATCATTTGATTATGTTTGAAGAAATCTTTCGGGTTGAGCTGGTATTTGTTTTGTAATATGGGGAATGGGATCGGCTTTTCATGCTGGTAGAGTTGATCAATTGTTTTTAGTTGATTTTGATCCCATTGAACATGTAGATCTGGGATGAGTATTTCGATACTGTTGATGGGTATATAATCATATAGTGGGGCTAGGAAATTTTGGTTTTTATGTATATTTTTCCAGATTTTGATAGTTGTTTGGGGTAGGGTATAAGGAAGGGTTATTTGTTTATTTTCTAGGAGTGTTGCTCCCATAATTTGTTTCAAGTTCCTGGGATGGCACATTTTTTCTTCTATTTCACACCATAGGTTTGTGCTTGTCTTGCCTTTCCACCAGTATCTTATTTGATCTAGAATTGTTCTTTGGCTTAATCTCTCAGGATGGTATTGCTAGGCCTCCTGTTTTTCGATTTTTGGCCATATTTGGTTGTTTATTCTTGCCTTGTTTTGTTCCATATAAATTGAGTTATGTTTTTTTGTGCTCTGAGAGGAGGATCTGAATGTTTATTGGATTGATCTGAACATGTAGAGATACTGGGGGAGAATCATCATTTTAGATGTCGTTATTCTGTCCATTAATGATAGTGTCATAATCTTCCACTTTTTTGTCTGGTTCTCTAATTTTTCTATTATGGTATAAAGTTGGATTGAAATAGGTTTTCAAGGTTGGTTGAGATTTTGATTCCCAGGTAGGTTATTTCGTTGGAGTCCCATATAAATTGGTATTTACTTGATAAGAATATTTTTAAAGTCCCTGAAATATTGGTTTCCATAACTTGGGTTTTTTTCTCGTTGGTTTTGTAGTTAAGATAGCATTCCAAATTGGTGAAGATGTTTGTAGATATGTATAATGAGGTAATTGGTTTTGTGACAATTAGAATAACATCGTCTGCGAAGAGTGCTATTTTATGGGATATGGAATTAATTTTGATGCCTGTGATATTTGGGTCTTCTCTTATTTTTTGTGCCAGAGGTTCCATAGCTAGAGCGAAGATTAGTGGGGATAGAGGGCATCCTTGCCTTGTTCCATTGGAGATATTAAATGGTTTAGAAAGCATGTTGGATACGTATACATTTGCAGATGGGTTGGTGTATAGTGCCATGATTGCTCTTTTGAAGGAGTTTTGAATTCCAAATTTTTCCAGTATAAGGTCTAGGTATTGCCAATTAATACGGTCGAAGGCCTTTTCTGCATCTAGTGATATAAATAACGATGGGATATTGTTGTGGTTGGCCCAGTCTATGAGGTCGATAATTCTTCTCGTGTTATCTGTCGATTGTCTGTTTTTAATAAACCCCACCTGATCTAAGTGGATAAGATGTGGAAGTATATCTTTAAGTCTTTCGGCTAGTATTTTGGAGTATAGTTTGAGATCATTGTTTAGAAGGGAGATTGGTCTGTAGTTTCCAATGGATGTCGGGTCTTTCCCCTGTTTTGGGATTGGTATGATTATAGCTTTCAGCATTTCTTTAGGGAACGATTGGATTTCAAAGGCTTTGTTGAACAAGTTTTGCATATGTGGGGTAAGGGTTGTAGAGTAGGTTTTGTAATATTCGTTGGTAAACCCGTCTTCCCCTGGGGATTTGTTGAGTTTTGCTGTCTTGATAACTTTAGTTATTTCTGCTTGGGAGATTGTTTTATCTAGGTATTCTTTTTGGTCTGCTGTGATGGAGGGTAAATTTATTGAGTTGAAGAATGAGTCTAGAATTTCCTTATTAGGCTTTTGGACTTCTTCGTTCTCTGCAAGATTGTATAGTTTGGAGTAGAATATACTAAATTGGTTAGCTATCTCTTGGGGATTTAGAATCTTGTTGTTTTTTTCTATAATACAAGAAATTTTAGTATTGGCTATTTTATTTTTGATTCTGTTCGCCAGGTTTTTGTTTGCTTTACCTCCTTGGGTATAGGAGGAGGCTTTTATTCTTCTAAGCATTTTTTCGTAGTCGTAGAGATTTAGGGAATGGAGTTTGTCTATTGTTTCCTTCAGTTGTAGTTTTAAGTGTTGTGATGGTTTTTGTTTGTTTTCTTTTTCTAATGTAGCTATTTTTTGTAGCAGTGTTAATTTGTTTTGTTTTCTGGTTTTGTTTATTTGGGATGCTTGTTGGATGCAGATGCCTCTTATGACAGCTTTGTGTGCATTCCATAGTATGAACGGATCTATTTCTGGTGATTCATTTATTTCGAAGTATTCGGATAGAGCTTTTTGTATTTTGTTTTTGGATTCTTCATTGGTCAGTATTGTTGGGTTGAGTCTCCATGGCCTTACTTGGTTGAGATTGAATCTTTCTTTCAGAAGAATTGTTATTGGTGCATGGTCTGACCATGTAATATGGGAGATTTTGGTGTTGGGGAGTTTCTGGAGGGTCCACTTGTCTACTAGAATGTAGTCTAACCTAGAGTACATATTGTGGGTTTGGGAGAAATAGGTGTAGTCTTTCTCGGTTGGGTGGAATGTTCTCCATGCATCAAATAGGTCCTCTGATTTTAGAAGGTTAGAGAATTGGTTGCTTTTCTTTGTTTTGGGGTTGGTAGAGTCTAATTCTGGGTCTAGCAGTTGGTTAAAGTCTCCACATATTATAGTGTTTTTTTGGTGGTATTCTTTAACTTTGTAGATAATTTTCTTTATAAACTTGATTTGTTTTTGGTTGGGTGCATATAGGTTGGCTATAACTAGGTTTTGGTTGTTTATGGAGCAGTGTAGGATTATATATCTGCCTTGGGAGTCTATCTTTGCTTCATATAGTTTGAATGCTAATGAGTTGTTTATTGCGATGGTGACTCCTCTTTTTTTCTTATCGGATGATGAGTGGAAGATGTTGTTGAATAATTTGTGTTTGAGAAGATGATTCGATGCTTTGTTTAGGTGTGTTTCCTGAATACATGTTATATCTATCTTGTTATTTGTGAGTTCTTTCCATAGCAGAAATCTTTTCTGGGGGGAGTTGAGTCCTCTGACATTATATGATTGCAGTTTAATTCCCATTATATTTTGGAGTTTTCTTGATAGTTGGTTGTTTTGGATTCTTAATTAAGGTCAGGAATGAAGAAGGTGTTTTTAAGATTTGTATTTTGGGAGGTGTATCTGGCATTTGAAGAGGGTTTGTGGTGTACTTAATGGGAGTGTGGAAATAGGGCAGCTGAGGCAAGGCATTTACAACAAAATTGTAAAACATAAAACATATAAAACATAAACTGGTTAATAAACATATCAATAGCAAGGTTATAGGAGGACCGCAATGGGTCAATAACATTTTCCTAGTTATCATACGATATCTAGATTATTATAGGGCTATTTGCCACCTGGAATTGTTGTTGTTTTATTTATAACCGTTCTTTGTCTCTTAAATGACTAGTCTAGATTGTTTTTTACTTGGTCTGTTCTTTTCTGGCCAGTCATATTTTGGCCAAGTAGATCTTTTATATTTTGAGTGGGGAGATACTCTAAGTTATTGCGTGGTTTAGCTTATCTCCTTAGGTTAAGTGTGCTAGTGGATATATCTGACAGTCCACAGGAAAGATGTTTTATCTAAGGTTCTTTAATTTGTTAAATAAGTTGTTTGTGGAGCGGGTCGTGATGTTGTGTTTTGTGTTCATATCTAAGTGTGTTGTTTTGTCTAGAAGCCACTAGTTTTTGTTGGTGTTCTTTTCTGTGAAGGATATAGGTGAGGGATATCCTCCTATGTTATTATTATTATAATACTTCTTTGGGTGTACCCCTATTAAATCTCTACTTGCATTAGTAAACGACCGAAACAGTGTATATAACAAAGGAGACAACAGTATCTAAGCAACCAAGTTACATAAACATTCAAATTATATAAACATGTACTTATTAGTAGTAGACATCTGATTTAATGAACTTAGTACAAACTTTCAAACCGTTTTCTTGCCTGGGTTCCAGCTCATGGTTTTCTCTGTTTAAGAAGAGTCTTTGGAGTGGCGTTATCAGCATATAAAGAGTTTTTCATGTTTTGGGAGGGTGAGGGGTTTAGCTTCCAGATATTAATTATCAGTTAGTAGTTAACAGTTAGTAAGGGGGTTTTAATTATACTGATGGTGGTTTAGGTAACTCTTAAGTATAGTTCCATTCCTTTTGGATTTTTCCGTTGTTGTATGTGTCCTTCAGTTGATTTCTGATGGATGATGGGATGTTTAACTTCCATTCTGGACTTTGAGAGCAGCTTCTCTGGGTGTGTTGAAGAAATATGTTTTTTCTTCCTTAGTTACAATCAGACGGACTGGAAATCCCCATTTATATTTTATAGCGTTGAATCTGAGAATCTCTGTGGCTTCTGGAATGTTTTCCTTAGTTGCATAGTTTGGGGTGAGAGGTCTGCCTAGAATGTTAGGTGAGTATATTTGCTTGGTAGGTTATTTTTATTTCTGAGAGTGCCATCACTTGTTCTTTAGTTTGAAAAAATAGGAATCTGATTATTAAATCTCTTGGGGGTTTGTGGGCACTTTTGGTTTAAATAGTCGTGAGCTCGTCTATTGTTCTCTCAGTTTTGGATGAGTCTGGCAGAATTGTTTCAAATAATTTTTCTAGATAATGATCTAGTTCAGAATTTAGGACAGTTTCGGATATGCCCCTGATTTTAATGTTGTTTCTCCTTGATCTGTCTTCTAAATCGTAATTTTGTTCTGAAGTGTGGCTACTTTTTCGTCTAGGTTGTTGTGAGCGTCTGCTAGTTCGTGAATGAAGTTGTAAATCGGCCATTTTATGTTCTATGTGGTTGTGTTCTTTCTGCGATATCTATTATGTCTTTTTTAATAGTTTGAACCATTTCTGTGACATCCATTTTAAAGGCTTTGTGTTGGGATATGAGCATGTCTTTTAGCACCCTTTCTGAGACTGGGGTATCTTTAGTGGGGAAATTATGTAAGGGGTTATGATCTTGTGTGATTTCTAGTATATCGCTGTCTTCTTCTTCTTCTTGTTTGTCTGGGGATCTTTGTGTGGAGAGCCCCTGGTTAGGGTGGAGATCTGCGTCTCCTGGGTCATCTCCTGGGTTTATGCTCGATATTTGTAGGTCTATTCCCTGTTCTGTATCAGAGTCTATGGCTGTATTATTGGTATAAGCTGACTGTTTATGTTTTCTTACTTTTTCGTCTTTTTTTTCTCCTTGCAGGTCGCGGGTCTCGTGTTTCCTATGGGCGCCGCCATCTTGGATTTCGGGCCGTGTTGCTGTGCTGCCCGGGAAGAATGAGGTAAGTTTTTTGGGTGTTTGTTTGGGGTTAGCGGGTTTGTTTTTACCCATCCTGGGAGCCTGGACCAAGTCTGCTATTCCTGTTGTTTTTAGGGATTTTATGTGTCGTTTACGTCGCTGTTAGTAGCTTTAATCCGGTAGCAGTGTGGGAGCTCTTACTCCATACGTCCTCTCTCCAGGACAGCTGGCCACGCCCCCCAAATTAGCACCATTTTTAATGATAAGAACTTTTATTGAATCTCCGTGTTAGTTCAATAACTTGGCCAAATAATTTTAAGCTCAGCAACCACTTCACGGTTTGCTTTATTCTGCTGGGTCCTAACGTTTAACCTTTTTTTCTTAAGTAACTTTTTACCTTCTTAAGAGACGTAATTCTCAAACTTTGTCTTTATATCAGTACCTGCCTTTCATGAGATGAAAGTCCCTGCTGCTCTTTCACTTGCTTTCTTAGGACTAACTCTCCAGCTTTCAGTACTTGAACACATGACCCACTGTGGGTGGAGTACACATTTCCCAGAGGCTTGGTCAATCCCCCAATGCAACAAGCAATATATATAAATATAGAAATGGGATAGTGTACATACACGCAGAGTGAAACTAGAGAACAAATTAATTGAAAAAAAAAAATAGAAGCCTAGTGCACATCCAATTAATTTGCTTATATTTTACTTATATTTATATTTTGCGACTTAAAAAGCCTGCCCTTCTCTCTGGATAAATTAAAGCAATTACAGGGTTATTCAATAAAAGTCCTTATCATTTAAAATGGTGCTAATTTTGCCCCAACCAATCAGATATTATTTAAAGGGTATGTCCACCCTTAAAACAAATTTTTCATATGTGACTCCCCCTGTCCCCCCAGCCTCAACCGCTCCATTTTTATTTTTAGAAAGTGCCCCAAACTCTACTTACCTCCCCTCTTTCCTCCGCCGCGCTGCCGGCCCTCTGCTTGCGAGAAAATGCAAGCAGAGGGGCGGGACCGGCAGTCACGTCTGTGATTGGCTGAGCGGGAGCCAATCGCGGACACGGCTGCCGGTCATTCTTTGCGGCGGAGGAAAGAGGGAAGGAAAGTAAAGTTTGGGGAGCTTTTTAAAAATAAAAATGGAGCAGTTGGGGCTGGGGGGACAGGGGGAATCCTATATTTAAAAGATTTTACACTAGGGGGAGGGAATCCGGAGAGGGAGGGAGAGGGAGGGGGAGAAGGGCTGCAGTACGCATGCCAAACTTCTCCTGGAGGCCAGGTAGGAGGCAGAGTCCTCCTGGTGGGCAGTTTTTGGGACTTTGGGGGGGACTAGCAGAGAGAGGAGGCAGATACCTTTGTCAGATAAAAATAGAACTTATTAAATTTCATTCATGTGATCACAGTAATGTATAGTAAAACCCCTTTGTTTATAAAGTATGTCAGTGTGCAGATAATATGATATTGTATGGGGCCTAGGAATGTGCATTGATTATCTTTTATATGTTTGCATAAATGTTTGGCCAGATCAGTAGCACTTCTGCTAAATGTAGTTGTAAATTAGCCTAATTGGAGTGCTTCCACAATCCTTGTATTATATGTATTAAATTTCTGGTTACAAATGCATGTAATAAAATGGTAAAAAT
This sequence comes from Hymenochirus boettgeri, assembly GCA_019447015.1. Lineage (NCBI taxonomy): Eukaryota > Metazoa > Chordata > Amphibia > Anura > Pipidae > Hymenochirus > Hymenochirus boettgeri. The sequence goes on along the minus strand of CM033469.1, from coordinate 368,054,249 downwards.
AGAAACTGGTGTTATAGGCAGACAACTGACAAGTCATCCGTTTTTTATTTAAAGGGAGGAAATGCCCTTTAACTGTTTGGGGAACACATCGGCACAAAATGTAGTAGGAAAGTCTTGTTTTCTCCAACATACTGGGAAATAAAACAAGGGTTTTACCATCTATACAGTTTTATTATTTTCTTAGTGTGTTTATATCACTAATAAAATAATCCAATTTATCTTCAATCCAGACCAATGTCCCAGCCATCCCTAGACTGATTTTCCTGTCATGAGGTGTAATATCTAAAGAATTGTTTCCTATAAACCAGTGAACTCAGTTTGTTCTCTGAATATCGAAATACGGAGCAATTCTCTGTCTCTCTTTTCTTCTTCCAACAATGACGTACAATACAATATCAGAGATGACTCAGAACATATGAAAGACTTTAGGCATCGCTACGCTAAGAAGCCAAATAAATTAACACATACCATATCCAAATTATGGAACAGTCCTTCCAGATCCAAACAAGTCTGTTATAAAATGACACAAATCTATATAATAATCTCTTTGATATATAAAAGACATAATGGAAAATAATGTACTGTCAGTAAATAGAAGAGAATAAACATGAAGATAAAATGACAGTTAAATTGGGAGAATGACTCAACTAAAAGTCTAAATAGAAGTCTAGATGCGGTTAACACAAAATTACACAATATGAAAGGGTATATTATATTATTATTGTTATTTTCATTAGTAAAAGAAACATAATCAGGCTTATTCAATAAGAGCTGCAAAAATGGACGTGAGCTGTTAATTACTGATACCGGACCATCTGATCAGCTGATCGCGTTCACCTTGACTAACTACGAGCCATCAGCTGCTCAAAAGCAGCTAATTGGTGGGCCCTTCTTAGTCCCCAGGCCTCCCCGCCTTTGTGGGCCCTGATGTTACACCAATGTGGTCTACTACAGTTAGTAAAACATTTGATAACATTTATATGGATACTGTAGATAAAGAGCTATTATAAACACAATTATGTATTATCCTATATAATAAAACCCTAAGTGTGCGTCCCTGTGTCCGTGTGTGTCACTGCAGTTCCTATGGACTCACCACTAGAGGGAGAGGCTCTGCAGTTTCTATTGACTCACCACTAGAGGGAGAGTCTCTGCATTTCCTATTGACTCACCACTAGAGGGAGAGTCTGCAGTTCCTATTGACTCACCACTAGAGGGAGAAACACAGGAAACACATGGAGGGAGAACAGGAATTTAACAGACTGCAAGTAAATTTGCTTGGGACAGAGGGGGGCCCCTGGATTTGGGACAGAGGGGCCCCTGGGACAAAGGGGGGCCCCTGGATTTGGGACAGAGTGGAGGGGGGTCTGGATTCAGGACAGAGGGGAGGGGGTCCTGGATTTGGGACAGAGGGGGGGGCCTGGATTGGGGGCGGGGGGGGGGCCTGCATTTGGGACAGGGGGGGACTCTGGCCTTGGGAAACTAAGAGGGTACTCTGGCCTTGGGACATGGAGGAGGGCTATGGCACTCTGGGCTTCTAGCGCCCATTATTGTAACGGGCTGAATGTCTAGTGCAGATATATTTCTACTTGGTATCATATGTTTATTTTTAAGATACTAAATTAAAATATAGATTGTGGTTTTTTTTTCTGTAAATCAGGAATTCAGCCACTTCACACCAAAACAAACAATGTGTTAATTGAGGGCTACACTCCAAAATACATACCGTATTTACCTTCCTTATTGTTCATAATATGTTTATTAAAAAATATATTACTTGTGTTTTTACAAAAAAAATTTTTACTGAGAAAAGCACTGCAGTTACTGCCCCCTCTCCTAGCTCAATGAGTTCAGACATGCTCAGTATGATTCTGATGAACTGAAAAGAAAATTATAAATAACTGTAAAGTGTGCTCTAGCGCAACATTTAACTAGTTTGGAAAAACATTACTTTAGTGATGTGTTGGTTAAACTAGAATAAAGTTCAAATATTTATACCCTATAATAAAATGAACCTTTCTTCTCTATCCTGTATACCATAGTGCAGGAGTTAAAGTACACAAACATCCCTGAAAATGCATTTACTCCATCTCAAACTTGGCAAATCATTGATTTTGATGTAAATGGTGACAGAAAAATAGCTTAATAAATAGTACAACAATAATCCGGCATAGTCTACAGTACGTTACAATGTGCAACACAAACCAAATATGACGTACCGTGTACAGAACACCAGAAAACCAACATAGCGAAATTTTCCCCAAAAAATTCTTGCACAATATTTATTTGCCCTGGTTCAGATATAATAGTGTGAAGTATAGAGCTAATAAGGATCTGGAATAGTTACAAATTGGTCATTGTAAATACAGTATTTTAATCCTCCATAAGCTCCAGTCTCTCTGATGACTTTATCCCCAGGTTCTTTCTTTTATCTTTATAAAAACTGCAGCTTGTGCGTTTTTTACTTGCCTATAGCAGCCTTAATTAGATGATCCTTACTAGTGACTGCTATCCTGTAAACCCCTGTGTATCCTATCTACTAATATATCTCCTGCTGATACTGTCATTGGAACACAGCAGCCTCCTTTGATCTTACCAGATTGATTGTTTTTTTACTCTATGGATTGTATACTACAGTATTAGTATTGGAGATACATTCCTTTTGGGACAATGTATTACGGAACCCAAATCCAATTCGTACATAGATATTTTGCTTTAACAAATGTTGTGTTCCCTTGTAAAAAGATGAAAAAATAAAAAAATAAAACCTTGTAGCGATGCATAGGTCAAGGCTGCTTGATTTAAAGCTATCCCTTAAAGGAAATATCAACACTGAAATGTACAGTAGAAACTGATAAATTTAAGGGCAACTAAGACCAACATGATATGAAAGGTCCATTTCACAGGGAGGTAGGAGAGCCTACACCAGCATGAAATCCAGTGATGTCACCTAGCTCATGGATGCCATGAAAGCTTCACACCCAGTGGCATAATTGTCAGGCTTGCAATAGCACGGAGCGTTTTTTAAACAGCAGATTGTGTGTATGCCATAATGATATGCGTGGTCAGCAGCTAAAAAGATCTACTGATTTGGTATCAGTCTTTTAGACAGCTGATCATGCATACCTTTACTGCATATGCACAATCAGCTGTTTTAAGGACATGTCCACCCTAAAAATTAAGTTTTATCCTAAGGTAGGTGACCCCTGCCCACCCCCAACCACGACTGCCGAAATATTTCTTAAAAAATGCTCAAATCAATACTTACAGCCCCTTCTTTCCCACATCGTCTCTGATCCGGCTCCCTGCTTGCGGAAGTTTCAAGCAGGGGCCGGACCGGCAGCCATGTCTGTGATTGGGTAAGATGCTGCCAATCATAGACACAGCTGACATTGAAGACGTCGCGGGATAGAAGAGTTTGTAAGTAGTGATTTAAGCATTTTTTAAAGAAACATTTCGGCGGTTGGGGGTGGGCAATGGTCACTTACCTTATGTGCAAAGAGATTCACATTAGGTGCCATGGCTGCAGAGGATGGATCCAGATGCTGGGAGGGGGTGGGGAATGGGCTTCCCTCTGCATGCCTAAATCCTTGCTGAGGTTGAGGAAGAAACAGGCACTGGATGACTCACTGACAGCTTTTGCTCTTCACTTTCCTGGACTTGGCATTACAGAAGAACCATAAGGAGCTGAGATGTAAAGTAAGGATGTTTTGAAACTACACAGTGGGGCCAGTATGTAGATAAATTTTAGTTTTAGGGGTGGACCGCTGATTGCGGTGCCTTGGGGAGGGGTATGTCAGGGGTCCGGTCACCAATCTTGGGCCCCTGACCCTACAGTTTCACGGCTGTTCAAGCTGGTGTGCAAACATTAGATAAGTGCTCATGCTTACGTTTTAAAAAAAACAGGGACATTTTATTTATTATACATATTAAAAATGTATTCTAGGGTTGATAAGGGAACACAGGCCTCTGATGAAGTGCTGATTGAGCACGAAACGCGTCAGGTATGAAGGGGTATGAGTGTTCTCTAAATGGAATAAAGTTTGTTTTATTTTAAACTATTGGCATTGTATCCTGGTTGAAGCGACTACTCGTTCTGGTGGATTGTGTCCTAAGGGCTGTCATGCACATGCTGAAAAACATTTTCCATAAGGCTACTGGGATATTTAGAGAGTGGCATTTGCAGTATTTCTGCTCTAAGATGTACCTTAATGATCTCAAGCAAATAATGTATTTATTACACAAAAAATGTATTATGGTTTTACAAAACTGTTTAGACTGCACTGCATAGACTGCACTGCATAGACTGCACTGTTTAGACTGCACTGTATAAAATGCACTGTATAAAATGCACTGTTTAGACTGCAATGTATAGACTGCACTGTACAGACTGCACTGTTTAGACTACCCTGTATAAACTGCACTGTATAGACTGCACTGTATAAGCCTCTCTGTTTAGACTACCCTGTATAAACTGCACTGTATAGACTGCACTGTATAAACTTCACTGTTTAGACTACCCTGTATAAACTGCACTGTATAGACTGCACTGTATAAACTTCAGTTTAAACTGCACTGTATAAACTCCACTGTTTAGACTGCACTGTATATACTGCACTGTATAAATAGCACCGTATAGACTGCACTGTATAAACTGCAGTGCATAGACTGCACTGTATAAACTTCACCGTTTAGACTACCCTGTATAAACTGCACTGTATAGACTGCACTGTATAGACTGCACTGTGTAAACTGCCCTGTATATACTGCACTGTATAAACGACACTGTATAGACTGCACTGTATAAACTTCACTGTTTAGACTACCCTTTATAAACTGCACTGTATAGACTGCACTGTATAAACTTCACTGTTTAGACTGCACTGTATATACTGCACTGTATAAACGGCACTGTATAGACTGCATTGTATAAACTGCACTGTTTAGACTACCCTGTATAATCTGCACTGTATAAACTTCACTGTTTAGACTACATTGTATAAACTGCACTGTATAGACTGCACTGTATAGACTGCACTGTGTAAACTGCACAGTATAGACTGCACTGTGTAAACTGCACTGTATAGACTGCTAGCCCAATTGTGCATTCAATGAATTAAACTATAATGAAATATTGTAGCATCCCAATATAGATCATTTACCATCATGCAATATTTGCACACCAATTGCAAATCTTTACCCTATGAGGGGACACTGTGAATGTTTTTAGAAATGCTATAAAAAGGAATCATGTCTGATTCAGAATAAAAAGTGCCAAATACTTTCAGTAAGATATACATTAAACAAAGTAAATCTCAAACACAAACAGCTGTTAAGATTTATCGCAAATCACACAATTGTGAGAACAAGTGATTTATTACCAACACTGGTCCAGAGACAGCTTGTCTATTGGAACTATAAAGTGCCACTTTACCTGTTCAACTGATTAGTTGCTTAGGTATTGGCATCCCAAACTGGCACTGCGCCTTGGTAAATAAAAGATAGTGTGTTTATTGCTTCGCCTGCAGGCCTTTTTCTTGATACTGCAACACAGATAAGAATAACACAATTTCAATGAAAAATGTTCTCATGCAGGCTGCCAACAACTGGATCTCTATACCCCGGAACTTATCATAGATTTTACTCGTCTTATTGAGAAAACTAGTTCTGAATATTCTACAGGATTATGGACAGCAGTTTACTTTTATTATTCTGCCTGAACATTATAGGTAAATAGGGGGTTAGTAATGGCATGTGTGGCATGTGTGTTCCTATTACAGTATTACACAGTACTGCGGGAGAAATAGGTCAGAATGAAGGAGACCCCTATTTATATTGGATCTCTGGGAGAGGTGATCATGATAAATGAATTAAAAAGACATTTATAAGGTCAGGAGTACAAGTATTAATATCATGATTGACAGGTAAAGAAGGACAATGTGTGTCATGGGTAGACGGGTTAAGTACTATAAGTGAACTATTTAACGTTATCAACTACATTTTAGAAGGCAAGTGATACACATTTAAATGTTTATGGTTGTGTAAAGACATAACCCTAAGCCCACATATGAATTTAAAGGAAGAGGAAAATAAATTCCTTCCAACCTCCAACTGGTAGAATCCCATGGTCAATGTGATATAATTACTAGTTCCAGTAGACCTGAATTTGCTCCAATCCAAACTTTCCAAAGAACCAACTGAGAGTTTACTGTATTTGTACACAATTAATGTGACCATATTCCCCCCACAAGGCCCTGTTCTCCAATATGAATAACCTTAACATAGCTAGGCTAGACCATAGCCATGCTCTTCTATTACTTATAACCTGCACCTTTCTGCCAATCAGCACAAACTAACTAAATCTGTTGGAAAAGTTTGTAAATTCTATTTAGATTTTAACAATTTACAAAAAAATAAAATAAACCCTTTTCTTTTCCTACTTTATTATTGGCACTAATGTGTTCCAAGTTATACCAGTCGTTCCAAATAAATAGGCTAAAGTAAATGGCAATCTTAGCACCAAGTTTTCAGGGGTTCAATGGCAGATAAATGTATCTAATAACCTTATAATAGAATCCCACCCCAACACTAAACACAATAAAACCTCCCCTGCCTGCCTTGCACTTGTCAATGTTGCTCCATACATCTTACCCCCAATCTGCCCACAGCCACCCTTTGCTTGTCCGGCCCCTGACAGCACCTGCTCAGTGAGAGTCTTACCTCCCCAGATTTGCTGGCCCCACAATGTTTCACATCCAGAACTCTGGCAAGCTGCTGATGGGTCCTACTACAAAGTAGTAGTAATATTGCTCCAACAAAGTAATAAAATGGAATTATTATGCACTTGTCCTGGATGACACAAACTGTATAAACACACTAATGGTGTCTAGAGAAAATGTGCAAAAACAACTCTACCTATTCTCACACAATCCTATCATATACTGACCTATCACAAACTCTCCTACAACTTCACGATGATAATAAACGCATCCTACATTCCTATTACACTGTTTGGAATTTCAATTCTTCCAGCGAACGTTGGGTTATTGCTGTTCTAATCAGAAAAGCCTTGAAGAGCAAAAACAGTGTTTATAAAATAAAACACGCTCCCGAGTCAGACATTGGGAAGATGAAGTCTGATTATTATTTTTAGAACTTTACCTGTTATCTTTCATTTTATTAAAGTTTTAGCTTTGCAGACTGCTCATCCATCTTACCCCAAGATCTAGAATTCCCCGGAGGACAAATGCGCCCTAGTCGATGCCCCTGGTTTATTATCTGTGAAATTTTTAAAAGGAACGAATCTCACATCTGATTGCACTTGGGACAGAAAATAAACAAAGTAATCATATCATAGAAAGATTCTCAAAAAAAAAAAAAAAGATTTCTTCTGGCACAATTCACAGTAAAACAGAACTAAGGGATTGAGTTATGTCTACTGTGGGTTGGAGAAGTAAATGTTAAAATGTCATTCCCCCAGTGTATCGGGCACCTAAAGATACACTGGCCTGAGCAGTGTTTATTGTCCTCAAAATCAAATGGGTATCCATACCAAAAGAATAATGAATGAAATAGAACCAATCACTTAACGTGACTTCACTTATTAATGTGTATTATTGCACAATAGTGATCCTTTATAAAGCCTTTATAAAGCCAAAAGAATCAATAACCAAGATAATTGATTACCAGTGCTAAGGCTACGTTCCGACTGAAACCTGATAATGCTGATAATCGCATAGTGACGACCATCGATTTCAATGGCATAGCTTTGTGAAAACACAGCAAACTGCTGCATGCAGTGCACACCAAATTTATGAAGGGGAAAAAAATTCCTTCCTGACTCCATGTGGCAATCGGAAATTTCCCTGGATCAACTCCACTTTATGTATCAATACCAGTAACTTGCATCATTCCTTATTTGCAGAAACTCATCCAGCTTTTTTTTTTAAACTGGCCAATGAACCTGCCATTACAACGTCCACTGGAAGACAGTTCCATAGCTTTACCGTTCACACAGTGAAAAACCCTTTCCGAGCTTGAAGCCTAAACCTTTTTTCTTCAAGTCTTAAGGGATGTCCATGTGTCCTCTGACCTGCTCTATTGATGAACAATGCCCCAGATAGTTTATTGTATGGCCCATTAATGTATTTATACACAGTAATCATATCCCCACGCAAGCGCCTTTTCTCCAGCATACATAATTGTAACTTTTCCAGCCTCTCTTCCTTATTAATTTAGTTGCCCTTCTTTGAACCCTTTCCATTTCAAAGATGTCCATTTTGTACACAGGATTCCAAAATTGCCCTGCATATTCCAAATGAGGCCTTACCAATGCTTTGTAAAGAGGGAGAATAACATTTTCCTCCCTTGAATCCATACCTCTCTTTATACAAGACAATACCATGCTGGCTCTGGCTGTTGCCGCCTGGCACTGCTTGCTACCTTTAAGTTTGTTATCCACCAAAACTCCAAGATCCCTTTCCAACAGGGATTCACTTAACACAGAGCCATTTATAGTATAAGCAACACAAGAATTTTCAAGTCCAAAATGCATCACCTTACATTTATCAACATTGAATCTGATCTGCCACTTAGCAGTCCAATGTGACAATCTATTTAGATCCCCCTGCAACGATTGCACATCCTCTGAAGTTTTTAATGGTCAACAAAGTTTTGTGTAGTCAGCAAACACAGAAACCTTGCTGACAATACCCACTTCCAAATCATTAATAAATAGATTAAATAGACGCGGACCCAACACAGAACCCTGTGGCACACCTCTTAGCACTTTAGTCCATAATGATGAAGCCCCATTAACAACTACTCTCTGCATCCTATTCATTAACTAATTTTCTATACATGTACAAATGTGCCTCCCCAGACCAACAAACCTTAGCTTATACATTAGTCACCTATGGGGGACTGTATCAAAAATCCTTTCCAAAATCCAAGTAAACTACATCTACTGCTATGCCAGAGTCTAAATTTCTACTTACTTCCTCATAAAAGCCAAGCAAGTTAGTTTGACACGATCTATTCCTCCTAAATCCATGCTGGTTACTACTTATAATGTCAGTCCTTAAACATACTCTAGAATACGTTCCCTTATTAAACTTTCCAGTATCTTCCCCACCACTGAAGTTAAACTTACAGGCCTCTAATTACCAGGCTGTGAACGACTACCCTTTTGAATATTGGAATAACATCAGCCTTTTTCCATTCCAGAGGCAGACATCCAGACATGAGGAATCTATAAGAAACAATGGCCTAGAAAAAACTGAACTAAGCTCCCTAAATACCCGAGGATGTATTTTATCCAGTCCAGGACTGGATAACCTTATTTAGTTCTTTCTGTACCATATCCTCGGTTAACCAAAGTGCATATTTTATACCATTATTGCTACTATATTCTATGATATCTGTACTTGTATCTTCTATAGTGTATACAGAGGGGAAAAAAATATTTAAAGGGGAACTAAATTCTCCAGACAACATTGTCCCAATAGGCAGAGCACATTTACAAACATACAACAAGCTGTGTCTCACCCCTCCCTTTGCTGTGGCCATTGAGTGATTTATGAAAATACTTGTGAGTACTAGGGGTCAGCTCCCACAATCCACCTTAGCTGGGTTAACCCCCAGCTAAGTGTCTGCGTACAGGCACATGCTCTGTAGAGCTCAACAGATCAAAACAAGCAAGTTGCAGCCTTGCTTCCTAGAAGCTGGCAGCCAATCACATTATAGCACATAGATCCTCCCTCTCCCTGACACGGAAAAAGGATTGCAGTTTTTTGTTTTCAAACACATTCAATGCTCCTGTCCTAACAATGATATAATCCTTCACTTTTTATACAAAAGGAAAAGTAATCTTTGCAGTGTATTTCAGAGATAGCATGGATGTAAGAAACACAATACTTACATTTCAGCAAAAATAAAAGTAAGTCTGGGGAATAGAACCTGCAACTTGTACATTTACACTGTCTTGCTAAAAGTAGAGTGCTTACCTCTAGGCTAAGGGAGACACTACATAAACCATTGTTACATGTAGAATATTGTACTAGGAACATAATGGACACAAAAAATAAAGGTAAGTTTGGGGATTCAAACTCATGACCTTCTGAACTGTATATGTCTAAAACTGGCGTCTTACAGAGTCACCACTGAACAAGCTAAAAGTCTATGTACAATTACAAGATTTATCTTTTGCATGAAATATAATAGAAACAAAAAGCTATATCTGAGGTATTGAACTTGTGACCTGTGAACTGTGTATTTTTTAAACCTGGTACCTTACCTGGTGCGCCAACACAGAATAAAAAGAGAATCCAGCTACATTTGGAAGCTTTATCTTTTGCTAGGAAAAGAATAATGAAAAAAAATGGAATATGAAAGTCCCTGATAAAACTTTGAAAGCTGCTTGTTACCCTACAGTTTATTTTCCAGCAACTCACACTGACTGGTAAATAAACTGCAGGATAACAAGCAGCTTTCAAAGTCTTCTCAGGGATTCCATATTGGTGTATAGACATCTGTATATAAAACACTTTGTGCATAGAGACAGTGAATACTGGGGTCAGGGTGTGTGATTCTTTGATGACTTCATGGGCTGTGGGTTGCACTGGCAACAACATGGAAACCTTCTTATTTACACATTAGGTTTTAAAAAGTTTAGTTCTCCTTTAAGGCATTTGCTTTATCGCCATCCTCCGTAACTAACTTATCCCCATTGATTAATGGTGCCACATTTTCAGTCCTCATCTTCTTACTATTAATATAGTTTAAAAAAATGTTAGGCTTGGTGATGCTTTGTTCAGCTATCCTAACTTTATTATTAATTTTAGCTAGTTTGATTGCTTTCTTACACTCCTTGTTACCGTTTTTATAATCCCTAAAGGCCCTTTCCGTTCCCTCTGACTTAAAGGTTTTAAATGCCTTTTTCTTCCTTTCCATTTGCCTCTTTAAATTAGAATTCAGCCACATGGGCACGGATTTATTTTTTTTTTCCCCAAGGGTATAAATTTAGAAGTGAAATGGCTTAAAATCCCCTTAAACACAGTCCACTTCTGTTCAGTACCTTTACCTGATAATACCTTATCCCAGTTGACATTCTGAAGAGCTACTTTTAACCTGGGAAAATTTGCTTTCCCGAAATTAAAAGTCCTTGTTAACCCAGCACACTTCCTTTCGATAACAAAGTCCAAACGCCACTATTTCATGGTCACTATTCCGTAAGACTCCAGTTACCTTTATATCTATAATGCGCTTCACGATGTTAGATATTACCAGATCCAACAGAGCTCCTTTTCTAGTAGAAACTTCAACCACCTGTGAGAGAACATTATCCTGCAGCAAATTCAGGAACCCATTGCCTTTTTCAGTGTTGGCAGTTTCATTTCACCTATCAATGTCAGGGTTATTAAAGTCCCCCATAATGAGCACACTTCCGAAACTTGCAGCCCTTGCCAACTGCATATGAAGCTGACTCACTTCCTCCCTGCTAGCATTGGGCGGCTTATAGCAGACACCAACAATTACATTACCCCGTTTCCTGATGCCTAATTCCACCAATTTTGCCCCCGCTTTAACATCCATATCGCCAGTTATCTCTTCTTTTAAATTTGGCTTCAATTCTTTCTTAACATAAACACATACTCCTCCCCCTTTCCTTTTTTCAGTGTCCTGCCTAAACAAGGCGTATCTTTCTAAATTTAAAGCCTAGTCGTGAGAACTGTTCAACCACGTTTCTGCTATACCTATTACATCATACTTTTCATTCAACTCCATAATCTCCAATTCACCCATTTCATCAGCCAGGCTTCTCGCATTTGCAAACATACATTTTAGATTATGATCCTGTAATTTATTCATACACTTTATTACATGCCTCCCTACCCCCTATGCTAGCCCCATCCCGCCTTTCCACCCACCACTCTCCTAACTACACCCTGCTTTCCTCCTGGGCTATCTATCCTGGTAAGACTGCTAATACCCTCCCAACCCCAAACCTAGTTTAAAATCTCCTCCATCCCTCTAGCCATCTTCTCCCCTAAAACAGTTGCGCCACCATCAGTGAGGTGCAACCCATCCCTACTAAAGAGACTGTAGCCGACAGCAAAGTCTGCCCAGTTCTCTATAAACCCAAACCCTTCTTCCTTACACCACTCTCTTAGCCACGCATTAGTGCTCCTAAGCTCCCACTGTCTCCCTAGCGTAGCACGTGGCTGTGGTAGTATTTCTGAAAACACTACCCTGGAGGTCCTTGCTTTTAACTTGGCTCCTAGCTCTCGGAAACCTCACCTCCTCCTATAAAATTTGTCATTGGCAGAAATGTGAACCAAGACCGCCGAGTCACACCCGGCCCCACCCAATAATCTGCCTATACGATCCACCACATACCGAACCCTAGCACCAGGCAGGCAACACACAGTTTGGCATGTAGGGTCTTGGCGGCAGATTACCCTATCTACCTTCCTTATAATGGAGTCCCCTACCACTACCACCCGGCCTAGCATTCCTGATGCTAAGTTCATCCTCTCTTGTATTAGAGATGGCAGTCCCCTGGGTGCTCAAGGGATTATCCCGCTCCATACATGCTAATTCCAAGCTGTCCTCCTCCACTTCATCACCTAAGGCGGCAAATCATTTGGGATGGGCAAGCTGGGAAGAAGCAACTCTACCCTTCCATCCCCCACTTCCCCTAGTAACTCTAATAAAACTACCTTCCTCCTCAATATTCCCTGTCCCACTTCCACCCATCTCTATACTGGCCCCAGCCAGTGCCTGCTGTCCCCCCAGATTTGCCAATCCTTGCAATGCTGCAAGCTGCCCCCTTAGACTCTCCACCTTAGCTTCCAAACAGGCAACCCACTCACACCTGACACAGACACGGGTCCCCTGAACGTCTGCTCCAGGTTCCTATACATGTGGCTGGATGCACATTGCATGGTACCGACAAACTGTCCCTTCTAATACACATAACCAGCACAGTGATACACCAACCTTGTTTTATTGCTCTTTATGTTTCAATGTCCTTCTTTTTCTATGTCCTTAAGTGCAAGGTCCTTTAGAACAAGGGACTTTGTACACGTTCCACTCTGGTTCTTTTCCACTCACAGGAAATTTCTCTTTGTTAGGTCCAAACCACAGGTCCAACCAATGTTAATCCTATTAAACTACCTATTTAGAATATGGTGGAATATCCTACTCTAAGTTCCCACAGGAAACCAACCTTTATGGCTAATAATTTCTTTTAAATGTTATCATTGCTACCTATTGTTTACTATTTCTAAGAATGAAACTTCACAATGTGAATAAATGTTCCTCAGAACAAATGTTTATGGTTTATTTTAACTGACCTTGAAAAAATTTCTGCTCCAAGATAATTGTGCCATTGTGGTTATTTCTGTATCATGCTTCATGAAACTCACATTAACATTTCATTTGTCACTGTCAGCTCAGTACAGGCCATCAGCCTGGTAATTATCCAAGTCACTGCTTCAGGTCTCACATTATTAAATCAAAGTTGCTAAGTGACCAACAAAAGGAAAGTGCTAAATTAGTAGTTTATCAAAAGACCACAGTTGCTGAAAGTTATTTTCCTTCTTGAACATTAACCTCCGTTTCAATAGTGGGATTGTTTCCTTTTATAATAGCCATCCCTTCAAAGCATATCGTCTTGTGATTCATAACAGAAAACATCATTTTTATTTAGTGCTAGGCCCCACTAGGCCATTTTGGTGTGCGCTGTGGTAGCGCAAAGTATACACTTTAAAGGGAAAAGTAAAGAAAATCCATTGGATAAAAATATAATGAAATAAAAGAAAGAACTGCCCTTACTACATGAACCTGGGCAGAGTAAATAGCGAAATAAATATAACATAGAAAAAGAGGATCAATTGGACAAGAAGACATTGACAAATAAGTTCAAAGAAAAATCATCTTTATTAGATATCCCTGGGCCAAGTAACCAGTGAAACAAAGAGAACCCAGAAGAAGACCCAACAGGTAAGGAAATATTAAGTAGATTGAAAGAAGAACCATCCTCATTAGATGTCCATTGGCCAAGGACCCAGGGAAATAAACAGAAAAGAGAAGAAGATCCATTGGAAGACAATGAAATTGGAGAACAACCCATCCTTAATACATGTAACTGGGCCAAAACAAAAACAGGGAAATAAACTGAGAAGAAGATCCATTGGATAATAAGACAATGAAATTCGAGAAATAATTAAGAAATAATTAGGAAAAGAAAAATAGAAGATCCATTAAGTGACAATATAATTAAAAAGAAATGCACTGAAGGATCAATCACATCAGATGTATCTGGACCAAACAACCAGGGAAAAAAATGAGAAAGGAAAGAAGAAAATGTGATAACTGAGAAAAGAGTTTAAACAAAATTCCAGAAAAAAATAAGTAAAACAGAAACGTCTTATTCAGGTGAGGATAAGGATAAGAATTAAAGGATAAGGATAACTTATAATACCTGGAAATAAATAATCATATTTATATCTTGTTCTATGTTCACTCAATGTTTCTATACTAACAGGAGTGAGTGATGTCCAACCAGGACTTTCCCTGAACCTTTATCCATCAAGCGATTAATTTCCCGTTGAAAATTAGGAAAAGGGAGCAATGGAAAGGTAAGTGATATCAATTTATATTGATAATTGATTTTTTTTTAGTTGGTAGAAACATTAACATTATGGTTATATGGAGATGGATTTGTGGTACAACCAGCTACTGTTGAATTTTCATTCCCTGGGTATCAGCTCCTATCTGGGTATCAGCTTCTATCTTGGAAATTTTCTCTATGACACATTTTTCCTCCAACTTCTAATTCAGTTCCTATTGCTATATTGTCCTAGTTCCTATTACTATATTGTCCTAGTTCCTATTGCTATATTGTCCTAGTTCCTATTACTATATTGTCCTAGTTCCTATTGCTATATTGTCCTAGTTCCTATTACTATATTGTCCTAGTTCCTATTGCTATATTGTCCTATTCCTATTGCATATTGTCCTAGTTCCTATTACTATATTGTCCTGTTCCTATGCTATATTGTCCTAGTTCCTATACTATTTGTCCTAGTTCTTATTGCTATTATTGTCCCTAGTTCTATTGCTATATTGTCCTAGTTCCTATTGCTATATTGTCCTAGTTCCTATTGCTATATTGTCCTAGTTCCTATTGCTATATTGTCCTAGTTCCTATTGCTATATTGTCCTAGTTCCTATTGCTATATTGTCCTAGTTCCTATTGCTATATTGTCCTAGTTCCTATTGCTATAGCATTGGTCCTAGTTCCTAGTTGTCTAGTCAGTTAATGGTCCTATTGCTATATTGTCCTAGTTCCTATTGCTATATTGTCCTAGTTCCTATTGCTATGTTGTCCTATTACTATATTGTACTTAGTCTGAAACACCCAAACTCTCCTCTCTTTCTTTCTCAGGTTTTGCTAGGAGAATTTCCACCTACCTCAGAATACGTGGAAAAGGATGCTCCTAGAAGAAGATGAACGAGAACATATAATGGTGGAACATCGGGTTCTGCAACTTGCCAATCAATGCAAGTTCCTAACTGGTTTACTTGCTGCGTTCCAGAACAAGGTATGTAGATGGCAGCACTATGTTATTATGTAATCTGTTACAGAGCCCAGTAAAACATGGTAGCTTCTAATCAGCAACCCCAAACTATGGGATTGGTTTCCCAATAAGTGATTATTACATGGGACTGTACAGTAGGGTTGGATACATTGCCATGTGGGTAGGTTTCCATTTCTGTATAATAACTTCTACTCTGCTGTGTGTGATACAGGACTATACATTCTATACCAAGGAATATCTGTCTGGGGGAGCCTTATTCACACTGCTGGCAGCTATAGGAACCTTGGGTATTGAAACCATAAGGTAAGGAACATATACAGATATCCTGTAACTGTACAGGACAAGGTATGGATGGGTCATTGGGTTTAGTATATAATTGCAATTTCAATATAAAAGCAATTCAGTATGATATACTGTGTGTATATTATCCCTCCCATTAGGTTTATAGCAGCGGAACTTATAAATGGTGTGTCTCTAAATATGGAAACCTCAATGTACTGTATGAAATAAGAAGCAATTAATTTAGGTGCTTAAAAAGGTCAGGTGTGTAAATAAAAACTCTCAATTTAATACTTTAAAAGTATTTTCCCCATAGCTCATGTATAAAAATCCTGCTATGCGGCTTGGGGTTTAATTGGCAACGTGAAGGACCATTCCTTTTTCAATTCAATTAACTGGAAGGGCCTGGCTGGAGGCCCTGTGTTCTGGGTTGCTTGTTTACTTTTTGTAACTTTCAACTTCTCACCCCTTGGCTTGGCCCTTAACTTTTAGTTTAGTAAGACTACACTATCAAAATTATTGAAAATTACAGATTTTAATACATTTAGTTCTGGTTTCCTTTCCAATTGCCATTTTGAGTCAGGAAGGAATTTTTTACTCATTCAATCTGGATTAACTGTTAGGTTGGGATCATCTATAGGCTAAAAAGGTTGGACTAGATGGACCCAGTTCTTTAAAGGGCATTTATACTGAATTAAAATAGGTTATTTTAAATTGACCATAACTGGAAATGAAAATTCTTCCCAACCACCACTGTATCATTTTTTTGTTGACCTGCCCCTATTTCTTTAGATATCCAATCTAAAACTTCTTATATTTCATCTGTGAATCAAGTTCCTTGCTCTCAAAAACTATTCTTCTGTGAGTAGTTTTACTGTAGCTGTAATGGTGACAGAATTTTGACAGTTAGAATTCTGTATGCTGTGTGCTGGCTTGACAGTTGGTTTGTGGGAAAAAAGTCAGGTCAGATGGAAGTGGGAGTGGTTAAAAGAGGGAGGGGGGATTCAGGGCAAGGCCTCTTCGGGGCAGGGCCTGATGTGAATGTATACATGTAATTGTAAAGCGCTACAAAAGATGTTGGCGCTATATAAATCCACAATAATATTAATAATAATCATTTATAGCTTAATTCTAGGAGGAATGTTTAGATTTTTTAGTGGGTCCACTTGCTGATTTTCGGATTTATTTAAAAAACCCTAAAATCTGCAAGTAAAACAGATTTCATTAAATTCGACCATGTTTAGTGTTTATCTCCAGTAGGGAGAACACAACAGGATCAGTCTGGCCTGTTTCCAGGGCTCCATCCCATATGCATGATTTGTTAAGGGGTGGAAGTGGATTGGGTGCTCCGATGGGTATGATTGGGCTTCATGGGGAAGGGGGATCCAGGGGATATGAATAAGCCAGGAAGGGACTGGGACCTTTTGGAATCGGGGCAAATACATTAAAGTGCTCCCTTTTACAGTTGTCTGAAAATCGAGGTGCCAAAAAACGTTCATTTTGATAGGACCATTAGCAGGCCAGTCCCTCTCCGTGTGGCCATGTAGCCTGACATCACACAAACAGACAATAAGTGTTGGATTCTATTAATAATTCAGTTTACTCATGGCATCTTGTATTTGGGCACCTTATACCAGTCACTACGGGCATCGTATACCAGTCACAGTGGGAATTGACCACTGTGATCATCTTGTATTTACCAATTACTGTGGGAATCAGGTATTGACCAGTTGCTGTGGATATCTTACATATACCAGTCACTGTGGGCAAATTATATATACCAATCTGTGTGGCATCTTATATATACTAGTCACTGTAGGTATCTTATATATAGCAATCTGTGTGCCATCTTATATTCACCAGTCATTGTGGACAACTTATATATAACAATCTGTGTGGCATCTTATATATACTAGTCACTGTGGGCATCTTGCATTTACCAGTCTGTGTGGGCATCTTGTATTTACCAATTACTGTGGGCATCTTGTATATACCAGTCACTGTGGGCATCTTATATTTACCAGTCACTGTGGGCATTCTATATATACACCAGTCACTGTGGGCAACTTATATATACCAATCTGTGTGGCATCTTATATATACAAGTCACTGTAGGCATCTTATATATAGCAATCTGTGTGCCATCTTATATTTACCAGTCATTGTGGACAACTTATATATAACAATCTGTGTGGCATCTTATATATACTAGTCACTGTGGGCATCTTGTATTTACAATTTACTGTGGGAGTTTTATATTTAGTCATTGTGAGCATCTTGTATTTGCCAGTCACTGTGGGCATCTTGTATTGACCAGTTGCTGTGGGCATCTTGTATTGACCAGTCAGTGTGGGCATCTTTTACTTACCAGTCACTGTGGGCATCTTGTATTGACCAGTTGCTGTGGGCATCTTGTATTGACCAGTTGCTGTGAGCATCTTGTATTTACCAGTCAATGTGGGCATCTTGTATTTACCAGTCACTGTGTGTATTTTCTATTTACCAGTCACTGTGGGCATTTTATATTTACAAGTCACTGTGGGCACTTATATTTTTATATACTTTTTAATTTAGCTCTCCAGTTCAGCAGCCAGTTTTAAGTCAGTCCTTCAGTTTTACAGCCATTGTTCGCCAGCCTTGGAAACTGTTGGAGTAGATACAGTCCAAAATAAGAAGAATAAAAGGGAAGAATAAGAAATAGAGAAAAAAACAGGAATTAATAACGTGAACAATATTATAAAATGTCTTCCACATGTAGAGGAAAAGAACATAGGACTATGAAGGAGAATAGCGAAGAGAAGTGGGAGTGAAGTGTAACACTGATGACAACACAAAAAACCCTCCCTTCAGCAGTTAACTGATGATAGTACTGGAATAATTTTGTGTCTGCAATATAGCTATATAACACCAACAACCTGCAGCTACGGGAAAGTTAAAAAATGGTATGGGCAACCCTGCTGATCTGTGGGCAATATAAACATAGTTGTGATGTATAAAATAGATTTTGGAAGAATTGAAGCTCTAATAATATGTCTTCAGATGGTATAAAAGAATGGTCAATATCCAAGTTCCACTCTTTATATCTCTCTAACATGGCTATTAGATTTTTACACCCATTTACATATGGCATTGGCCTAGCACACCCACAGTGTAACCTCCATTGCTAGTTGTTTTCATATGCCAATTCTATATAGCCCTAGGGCACACTATTTCTGACTCTATGCAACTGCCTTTTGCAGGCCAGAAGACAACATGGTGATCAGAAAACTTCCAGGAAGACCTGACAGGATAGATGGACAGAATATGGATGGACCTTGCTGAGCATGTTTATATATCAAACTGTAAGCTCTTTGGGCAGGGTCCTCTTTCTTATTGTATCATGGTATTGCTGTAAGTAATTAATCACTGTATTTAATATTTATAACTTTGTATAATATGTATTATAATATGTATTACCCTGTATGTAATGTATAACTATGTAACATAGTAACATAGTAACATAGTAATTAAGGTTGAATAAAGACATTCGTCCATCAAGTCCAACCTATTTACCTAAAACTAAAAAATATTGAGAAATTTATTTTTTTTAACCCTACCTAACAGTTGATCCAGAGGAAGGCAAAAAACCCCAGCTAAAAAAGGGGGGAAAAAATTCCTTCCTGACTCCAAACGGCAATCGGAAAGTATCCCTGGATCAACCAGATCTATATGCATTAATACCAGTAATTCTCAATATTTTTTAGTTTTAGAAACTTATCCAGGCCTTTTTTAAAGTTATTCAATGAACTTGCCATTACCACCTCTGCTGGAAGACAGTTCCACAGTTTCACCGTTCTCACTGTAAAGAAACCTCTCCTAACTTGAAGATGAAACTTCTTTTCTTCCAACCTTAAAGGATGTCCACGAGTCCTCTGATATGACCTATTAGTGAACAATGCACCAGAGAGTTCACTGTATGGGCCATTAATATATTTGTATAAGGTTATCATGTCCCCACGCAACCGCCGCTTCTCCAATGTAAACAGCCCTAACTTGTCTAATCTGCCTGCATATTCAAGCCCCTCCATTCCCCTTATTAATTTAGTTGCCCTTCTCTGAACTGCCTCAATTTCCAAGATGTCCCTTTTGTATATGGGATTCCAAAACTGCACCGCATATTCCAAATGTGGCCTTACCAGTGCCTTGTAAAGAGGGAGAATAATATTTTTCTCTCTTGATTCCATTCCCCTCTTTATACAAGACAATATCTTGCTAGCTCTAGCTGTTGCTACCTGGCATTGTTTGCTACAGCTAAGTCTGTTATCTACCAGAACCCCCAAATCTTTTTTCATTTCAGATGCACTTAACACAGAGTTATTTATGGTGTAGGTGGCACAGGGATTATTAAATCCCAAATGCATCACCTTACATTTATCAACATTGAATCTCATCTGCCATTCTGCTGCCCATTTTGATAATCTATCTAGGTCTGCTTGCAGCACTTGCACATCATTGGAAGTTTCCAAAGCTCTGCATAATTTAGTGTCATCAGCAAACACAGAGACCTTGCTCTCAATGCCCCCTTCTAAGTCATTTATAAACAGATTAAACAGAAGCGGCCCCAGTACAGAACCCTGAGGAACTCCGCTTAGAACTTTAGCCCACATAGATTTAGCTCCATTAACCACCACTCTCTGTTTGCGGTCCAATAACCAGTTCTCTATCCATGAACAAATGTTTTCTTCAAGGCCAACAGTCCTCAGTTTATACATTAGTCGCCTATGTGGCACAGTATCAAAGGCTTTTGCAAAATCCAAATATACCACATCCACAGCTGTGCCTGAAACTAACTTCTTACTCACTTCTTCATAAAAACCAATTAAATTTGTCTGGCATGATCTATTTCTCATAAATCCATGCTGACTACTACTAATAAGATAATCTCTGGAGACAAAGTCAAGGATATGATCCCTTAACAAAGTTTCCATCACCTTCCCTACCACTGATGTTAGGCTTACAGGTCTATAGTTACCAGGCTGTGAACGACTACCTTTTTTGAATATTGGTATTACATTGGCTTTTTTCCAATCCAGTGGCACATCCCCAGACAAAAGCGAATCTGAAAAGATGAGACACAGTGGTCTTGCTAGAACTGAACTAAGCTCTTTTAAAATCCTAGGATGCAATCCATCTGGTCCTGGCGCTTTATTGATATTAACTTTGTCTAATTGATACCGTACCATATCCTCTGTTATCCAATGTGAAAACTCTTCATTTCCTCCCTGCACATTGTTACAATCCCTACTATAAGGATTCTCAACAGTAAAAACCGATGTAAAAAAACGGTTTAGCAGATTAGCCTTTTCGGCATCCTCTACAACCACCTCAGCTCCATTATTTAATGGTCCCACATTCTCAGTCCTCATTTTTTTACCATTTATATACTTAAAAAACATCTTGGGGTTGGACTTGCTTTGTTCGGCAATCCGTGTTTCATTTTCTATTTTAGCTAGTTTAATTGCTTTCTTGCACTCTTTATTACAGCTTTTGTACTCCCTGTAAGCCTGTTCTGTGCCTTCTGCTTTCAAAATTTTAAAAGCCCTTTTCTTTTTTTCCATTTCCCTTTTTACCTGAGCATTAAGCCATGCAGGAGTGGACCTAATTTTTTTACACTTGTTTCCTAAAGGTACCGATTTGGAAATGTTATAGTTTAATATCCCTTTAAAAGTGGTCCACATCTGCTCAGTATCTTTACCTAGAAACAGTTCCCCCCAGTCTATGAGCAGGAGCGATTCCTTTAAAAGCATAAAATTAGCTTTCCTAAAGTTAAAAGTTTTTGTTAAGCCAGTGCACTTTAGTTTTCTGCAACCTATATTAAATGACACTATATCATGGTCACTATTCCCTAAGCTTCCCATTACCTTCATCTCCAAAATGAGCTCTGGGTTATTAGATATCACCAGATCCAACAACGCATTCTTTCTAGTAGGAACTTCTACCATCTGTGAAAGAAAATGCTCATATAGGAAATTTAAGAACTTTATACCTTTTGAGGTGCTGGCAGTTCCATTACTCCAATCTATTTCAGGGTAGTTAAAATCCCCCATAACCAGAACATGCCCCATACCAGCAGCCTTCGCCAACTGCATATGGAGATTCATTTCCACCTCTTCCCCGGCATTTGGTGGCTTATAACACACTCCAACAATTAATTTACCTACCTTCTTGCTTCCTGTACACAGTTCCACCCATAATGTTTCTGCCGCATCGTTTGCTCCCCCATCTATTCCATCTTTTAAATTTGGCTTCAATTCCTGTTTAACATACATACATACTCCTCCTCCTTTCTTATTAACTCGGTCATGTCTAAATAAGGAGTACCCTTCCATATTTACTGTCCAGTCGTGTGAATCATTAAGCCATGATTCTGCTATACCAATTACATCATACCTTTCCTTTAACGCTATTATTTCAAGTTCGCCGGTTTTTCCAGCCAGACTCCTTGCATTTGTAAACATACATTTTAGATTACCAATTGATTTACTTCCATACATGGTCGTACATGCCTCCTTATCCTCTATGCTCCCCCCTCCTCCTTCTCCTCCCTCCGTTGTGTTACTAGCCCCCAGATCCCTAACTTCTCTATCTACCCCTGTGTAGTTAAACGTTCCCTCCCCCCCAGTAAAGCGCCACAGAAGATGTTGGTGCTTTATTAATCCATAATAATAATAATGAGCCATGCACCTAAGCTTACTTTGGCAAATTCCAGCTAGCAGTGTTAAGTCCAAAAATCATGTATGTGTTTCCTGCTTCCAGAAGAACTCTGACAAATGCATAAACCTTATTTAACAAACTTTTTTTCTATTTCTATTGCTAGGAAAGGTTCTAAATGTCTGATGACCTATAGTATATGAAATATGGACATAGTTTCTGCAGGCAGCTTTAGAGAGAGCTATATTGTATCCCATACCACCACTGTAACGATCCGGATTCCCAAGTATTCCTTCAGTCCGAATACCCCAATCTACAACCACTACCTTCACCAATAGACAAGCCCCCGTTTGCCAGGGGGCTAGATGCGCCTCACCGAACACGGTTGCCCCCAGTACTTAGAATGCAAGGTATTCGAACTGAGGCCGGGAATACCAGAGAAGTCCAAAGAGAAACAGACAGGCAAGGCACAAGGGGAGATACAAAGGTCAGAGACCAAAATACGAGGTACAGACTAGGAGCAGGCAAGAGCGAAGTCAAAAAACAGAGCAAGAGGTCAAAACCAGGAATCAGGCCGCCAGGCACGGTACAGAGGGTTGAGCAAAAGGTGTAGTCAGGAACGAGCAGAGGTCGGGGCAGGCAGATACAAATCGGGGTTAAAAAACAGGCAGAGGTCAGTAACAGAGAATATACGAGATAAACACAAGCAAGATAGATAAACTAACCGCTATATCGGGCAAGGACAAATGGGCTAAGGGATTTAAAAAGGCTAAAGGGACCAATAGGATAACAACCAGTAAGAAAAAGAGAGCGGATTGTATAATGGAAGATTTTGAAATGGAAACGGCGAACTGTCACTTTAAGAGTGAAACACGCTTTTACAAAGTATAAGAAAGCGTGTTCGTGCGCCGGAAGCTGCCGGAGAAGGCCAAAGGCGCCTAGACATGAAGAACGCGCCACAGTTTCTTTACAACCACCCTCCCTTTCACATGGTGAGGACCTAAACCTCTCTGGCTCCATCCCTCTCAAGAGTTTTCCACTTGATCAATCAGAAGGTGTGATCTGTAAGGAATATGTCCCATTGGACAGTTCGCAAAGATGCAAAGCCAGAACGGCAGTACCAGCTGAACTGTATGGAATTTCAGAACTACAGTAGGGCATGGGTGAAGACCTAGTGGTTTATGCCTTTGCATTGGGTACTAAAAGAAGAGAGAGATGATTTGGGCAGTACAGTTGCCCTTTAAATAAATTATGATAAATTACAAAATCAGAAAGACTCCTGGAATGTTCAGCTTAAAATTCTCTTTACCAGATGTCATCATTCCTAGAGCATCAAACCAACAAAATGATCTACACATTTTTATATTTTTGTCCATTGGTTTATTTTAAGAGAGAAATACATCCCTAAGGAATATGATGGGGAAAAAAACACATTGAAAATTATGCAGAGATCCCCAGGGGGGGTTTCTTCTTTTTTTCCATCTGGTGCTGCAAAAACTTGACTAGACAATGAGGGCAAACACACAAAGAAATCATAGTAGATATCTATGTTATCCTGATATTGTAAACACATCTATACTATAACTGAGAAATAATTGTAATATTTATTTCCTCTTTGTATATATCATATGCTGAAATCAGCATACACCTTACATGCAACTAGTAACTATAAAACCTCAGTAAAGGTATCAGTAGCAATTATTTAAAATAAATATAAAGCTTTTGTGCACTAACGCCACCTTCTGCTGATAGATGAAATTTCAAGTCTAGTTGTAGAAATCAAATACGATATCATCTATTGTTAAAGGGCATGTCCACCTCCAAAACTATAATCCCCCCCAGTAATGGCCCCACCATGTAGTGTAGTGTAATCCTTACCTCACATCCCAGCTCCAAGGGTTTCCTGTAGACCCCCCTAAAGTCCCAAAAACTGTCCACCAGGAGGCTAGCAGGACTCTGCCTGCTACCTTGCCTCCGGTAGATATTTGCCATGCGTACTGCAGCCCTTCTCCCCCTCCCTCCCCCTCCCTCTCCCTCCCTCTCCCTCCCGTTCTACTATCCTCCCCCTAGCATAAAACCCCCTTAATATGATGTTCCCCCATGTCTGGCAGCCCCAACCGCATATTTTTTATTTTCCAAAAGCTCCCCAAACTCTTACTTGCCTCTCCTCTTTCCTCCGCTGCACTGAATGACCGGCAGCCGCGTCCGTGATTGGCTGCCGCTCAGCCAATCACAGACGCGACTGCCGGTCCCTCCCCTCTGCTTGCATTCTCGCAAGCAGAGGGCCGGCAGTGCGGCGGAGGAACGAGGGGAGGTAAGTAAGAGTTTTGGGGGCTTTTGGAAAATAAAATATATGCGGTTGGGGCTGCCAGACATGGGGGAACATCATATTAAAAACAATTTTTAAGGGTGGACATGCCCTTTAAAGAATCTATCATCCTTTAATTTTTTTTTTTTAATTTTAAGCAAAATGTTGTTTGGGTATGTGTGGTTACTGTGGATTCAAAATATGTACACACCCTATAACATTTCAGGGTTTGGTGCAATAAAACAAGATACAAAGGCAAGAAGTTAAAAAGAAATGAGAAAAGGTTTATAAAGAAATTCTGGTTACATTAGTGTCACATCCTCTTATACTTTGTTGAAGCATTTTTCATTACAGCATTTGGTTTTTTTGAATAAGAGTCTATCAGTTTGTTATATTTGGACTTGGAAACCATAAAGGCCCTGGAGCTAGTTATTTAAACTTGTGTTTGGAGTACTGAATTGGTTTCCTGTTCCATAACAAGTCCATTTTGTACTTGTGGACACTCTGTAATATATGGGACATTATATAACACAGTTATTAAGATATTTACATATTGGCAGAGTCATTTGGACTTGAGTAATGGGACAGTCTTGATTAAAACTATGATTGTGATTTTGGCTACATTTATTATGGAAGCACTTTGTTGGCTGTACTGCTGGTTGGAACCCTGGAGATAGTTTTTTAAATTACTGAAGTGGTAAAATGTGCACAACACCAAACATAAATATGGGCACCCTCTGTAATATATGGGACATTATAAGACAGAAACATTTGGAGTTATGTGAGGGGGGTATAGTGCTATTTATGTGGGTATGTATACAGTCTTTATAAATATTATTAGTGGAGAATATTATTTGTGTTTGTATTAATGAACTGGACTGAGCATTTAATTACCATTACAAGAGCCACAATCTCACGTTTTGTTCTGGTATTTAGTGGCAGCACAACTTTAACTTGAGATAGTAGCGCCAATGCCAACTGTTAATGCCAACTTGTGGTGGCTGCACAGGTGTCTTTTTTTATACCCACACAACCGACGCAAGTGAGAGGTTTAACTCACACTCATCTATTTAATAGTGGTTAGCACAACTTTAAACCCTCATTTTAAAACAGCACCTGGTGGTAATTGAGGCCACAAATTATTATATTCTACATACAGTATGAGTAGTGAACTTTTTAGTATGTGTGTGTATGGGGGGGGGCTAGGAATGTGAACATTGTTATAGTTGCACAAAACCAAACATGAAATATTGTACTTGAGCACCCAAGTAATGAGATTTTTCATACACATTCATACATATATACTCAAGGCTTTTAGGCTTTAAAAATAGCCTGAAATCCGAACCACGGTTTATACTCGGGGTTAATCACTTACCTTCTCAGTAATCCGGCGGCCACTCACTCCATATCTTCTGATCTGCCAGCTGATGTCACGACTCTCTTGCCTGTCTCACTTCCCGGCACTGAGTAGTGACATCAGGCAGCAGAGCAGAGGATGCCAAGAGAGCAGCTGTCGGATTACTGAGAAGGATTGCCCAGGCAAGTTAACACTGAACTGGGGGTGGGACAGTAATCCCTGCAGCGGCCACTGCAGATGTTTGGAAACTACAACTCCCATCAATTAAGCATGCTGGGAGTTGTAGTTTCCAAAAATCTGGAGTGCCAAGGAATGGTGGATACTGTATGGGATAACTGTCCATTTAAAGTGCAACAAATGCCTCAAAACAATACAGAATCAGGAGGATGGTATCTATTGTTAAAGCAGAATTCCCATGCAGTAGTCCCATACAGTACTAGCCATACTGGATTTGGCTATCACTGTATGGGACTACTGCATGGGAATTCTGCTGTCCATTTAAAGGGAAACTAAAGCCTCAGAACAATACAGAATCAGTAGGCAGTAGTGGTCATAATCTCTACCCTTGGCTTATACTCGAGTCAATCAGTTTTTACTAATTTTTCAGGTACAAATGGGTAACTCAGTTTATACATGGATCGACATATTCGGGTATATGTGGTAGGCAGAGACATTTGGATTTGTGTGAGGGGGGTATAGGGCTATGTTGGTGTGTATAGTCTTTATAAATATTATTACTGGAGATTGTCATTTGGCTTGCATTTGTACTACTGAACTGGACTGAGCATTTTATTATAGTTGCACAACACTAACAAGGAGATTTGCGCAGAGCCGCTATATTGAATGTGCTTTACCCACAAAGCAACTTTGAAAGGAGAACGAGTGTGTATAAAGTTTTTTAAAAAAAACAGATAAAATGAAAAGTACCTGGGACAGGGATGCAGAATTGGAACTTTCTACCTCCAATTCAGTGATATTCAATTAGATCAACTGGACTTGAAGTTTAGTTCTTGAAGATGTTCCGCTAGTCATCCGACTGGATTTCTCAATTCAGAATGGCAATAAATACCCTGGAATGTGTCACAATAAGCATAAAACAGCCAGGTGTTAGAGACCTCCTGAATGCAAGGTGTTGGTTGCATTGTGGCTCTGTGGGTATCTTGCAATGCACACAAGGCAATATTCCGGACTGATCGGAAGTAGAAATAGCTGAAATTCACTAGTTTCATTCCGTTTTTGGATTCCCGGATCTCGTATTTTCGAATGTACGGAGCAATTTTCGATAATTTTTTTTAAATAGTCTTGAACGTTTGACAATTCTCGAAAATATGATCGTAAACCATTTTCGAGTTTCCGATCATATTTTCAAGGATTTTCAAATGTTTGATGCTATTTTCGAAAATTATTAAAAATAGCTTTGTACATTCGAAAATTTGCGAAGATGCGTTCTGAAGTCCCGAAATCTGGACGATACTTCCGGATTCGGACGGATCATTCGGATTTTGGAACCGAGGAGTTGTGTGTTGGGTCCAGATCCCTTCTCTAATTGTGAGGTCATTTTTCAATACATATCCCAGAATATAATATAATAAACATTACAGAATCTTCCCCACCACAGATTTCACAAATCTAAAAAAAATTGCTGTAATATGTGCAAGGAAAAGGGAAAGAAAAGAGGTGATTTAGCTTTCTCTGTATCTTCTATTATCATTATCGTACCTTTTTTAATGTTTGATGATGCTACCTTCACAGCCCCCATCTTGTCTCTATTGTATTTTAAAGGGTATCTCCACTGCCAAATATGAGTTTGGGGTTTTCAGAGAAGCTACGTCTTACCTCCTGTTCTTCAGTTAAACAATCAGTAGCCAGGACAGAAATTACAGAACTTACCGGTATATTGATTCTCCACTGTTTTTGTAACAGGTCCCAATGGATCTTCTTGTACTGTATGTGCATGTACAGTCGGGACCTTTCGGATGAACAGCGGTGGAGTAAAATACAGGGTAAGTTCTGTAACTTCACTCCGGTCTCCTGATCGTTTAATTGAAGAACAGGAGGAAAGATATAGCTCCTTTATATAGCAAACATATGAACCGGATCTGGGTTTTTAATCAATTTGGGCAATTTTTCCTTGTCTGAGGATCCAACTACCTAATTACATATACATACATATATATACATAAACATATATATATATAGAGTCAAAAGGCAACTCTAGTGTCCCTCATTAGCACTCATGGAATCCCTCACCAATGTAAAGGGTTACTTATTAGAAGTAACAGCTACACATAATCATCTACACATTTCAGACACACGTGTAAATTATTTATTGCACTATTACCTCAACCAGAAAAGCTCATCTAAAAACAGTGAATTAAAGCACCATAATTATCATGAAACAAGGATCCCCAGACCAGCCAGTCTGTGGATCCTGTATACCACATTCAAAGCTAGAACAATGTGACAGGTTTAAAAACATTTTGTGTTGCAAATGGATAAATTGTGATAATTGTGATAATAGTGTTGCTAAGTAAGTGTCTGTTAAGTCCAGGTTATTGTGCAACAAAACATTTTTTATTTGCACTTTTCTGTCCATGTATCGACAACAGCACTATTCAAAAAAAAACCATCCAAATATTTAATAGCACGGGCAAGCAGTGGCATAGCTACAGACTTATGGGCCCTGATCCAAAATTTGGGGATGGCCCCCCAACACCGCCGCAAACACCATCACTGCAAACCAAATAATCATTGGTAAAATGCTTTGTATCTAACAACTGGTAAAATAGTTGGCACAAAGACTGGTTATAAGCTTGACATGCAGACAATGGTAAAAATGCTTTATACACAGACCCCTGGTAAAACAGTTGGCACACAGACTGGTAGTTTTGGAACCTTGGCACAAAATGGGGCCCCTTCTTGGCCAAGGACCCTGGTGCAGTCGCATCCCCTGCACCCCTGGTAGCTACGCCCCTGCGGACAGGTTAACTCACCGCAATACCCTCGGCAGTGTGGTCTGCGCTACCTCCTATTGGCACAGTGGGGCTTGCCTGGAACGATCCTGCTCATCTCCCCGCTACCTCTTTAGTGGGTGGGTCGCCTTCCACATGCAAGTCGACGCTCTTGTCCGGATTCTCCGGTTTAGACTCTGGCGTCCAAGGTTATGGTCCGGTCACTAAGACAGATGTTTGTTTCCTCTTCACCACCAATCCAGAATGGCAGCAGAGACCTCTTACTGTACCTCTGTATAGCGCGGTGATTGTTACTGCTCGTACTATAGATAGAATCCACATCTGAAAAATAGTATATACAACGCGAGTTTCACCCCCATGTTATGTGGGCGGGGCTTCTTCAGGGATACATGATTTCCACCTTCCATCAGTAACGATTTATCCATTTGCAACACGTGTTTACAAAATGTTTTTAAACCTGTCACATTGTTCTAACTTTGATTGTGGTATACAGGATCCACAGACTGGCTGGTCTTGGGATCCTTGTTACATGATAATTATGGTGCTTTAATTCACTGTTTTTAGATGAGCTTTTCTGGTTGAGGTAATAGTGCAATAAATAATTTACACGTGTGTCTGAAATGTGTAGATGATTATGTGTAGCTGTTACTTCTAATAAGTAACCCTTTACATTGGTGAGGGATTCCATGAGTGTTAATGAGGGACACTAGAGTTGCCTTTAGATTTTTCTTTCTAGATATAAAGATATAGCTCCTTTACCTCCCGTTCTTCCATTAAACTTAAAACCCCAGTTTATTGCAGTCTCTCTAGTCTTGATATGCAATACTGCTTTTAGTTTACCGTTACTTCTAAAATTTTAATTAAATTTATATTTCAGCAACATGAATATGGACTTAAAGGGTCACTATACTCACTGAAACAACTTTACATTATCTGAAACTACAATTTGAGACAAGTAAAATGATGGTACTCACATATTTATCTGTGCTTGCTTTGTCATTAATTAATTGTTTAGTGAGTTTCTTCTAATCTCCCCCATCCTCCATTACTCACTGCCTTCTTGTAGCTAAGAGGTCATGCATGGATCACATATTACAATTTCTGCTTCTGCAGTGACAGGTCTTTCCTTGTAAATGTTTCTCAGAATCTACAGCTCAGATTTAAAATCTGGAAAAAGTTTTAGAGGAGTCGGATCTCGTATCTACAGGTACTTTTTTTGAAAATTAGATTTTTTTTTTAGAGTAAAGATACCTTTTAACGTTTGCACTTACTGTATTCTCTAATGGTGTAGATTTCCTAGTTTAATAGCTTTACACTATTGTACATTTTTTAACCCTGTAGAATTGGCATGGTGGCATGCTAAAGCCATGTTTGGATGTATTATGGTCATTATACACCAGAGCTTTCTTATTTTAACATCTGAAGACATCTTGAATATAAAGTAATACCTTTTATTGGCTAACTAAAATAATTGAAAATGCAAGCTTTCGAAGCACTAGGCTTCTTCCCCAGGCATGATAGATACACTTCACCTCTAGTGTCCATGGAGGGTCTGGTATAAATGAGATATTTATGGGTTTGGGTGGTTTAGAGGAATTTAGTCTGATTAACTCTACATGATACTAAGATTAGAAACATAGTGACACATAAAGTTTAGATCTTTGTTGAGTCCAGAGTTCCAAATTTTTGTATAAGTCAGGACTCAACAAAGATCTTAACTTTGTGTCACTATGTTTCTAATCTTAATATCATGTAGAGTTAATCAGACTAAATTCCTCTAAACCACCCAAACCCATAAATATCTCATTTATACCAGACCCTCCATGGACACTAGAGGTGAAGTTCATCTAATTGTTTATTTAACCCCTGCTAATTCTTTTATTACTGCCTGTGATCATTGAATGTGTATTTACTGTTTTATTTACGACAGCCATTGCCAATCAAGCATGGGTGCAAAAGATAACATCTATGTAATGTCAGAAAGTCTTTGTTCTAGTATGTATAAAATAGAGTGCTTTACAAGATTCAGTATTGTATCATGCCTGAGGAAGAAGCCTAGTGCTTCGAAAGCTTGCATTTTCAATCATTTTAGTTAGCCAATAAAAGGTATTACTTTATATCCAAGATGTCTTCACTTTCATCTATGGCTAACACGGTACAATTCTCTACTACTAATTATTTTAACATCTGTAATACTTTTTCCAAAAAGTCTACTCTTCTGGTAGCAAATTTATAAAATTTCAGATTTTTTTTCCAGGACAGAAAAGAACTTATAATTAAAATATGGTTACAAACAAACTTATGAAACTGGTAAAAATAGTCATTGATGTTGCAGGCAGATAAGTGACAACACAAGTTTTTTGTTTTAAGATTGACATGCCCTTTAATGATAAGTTCTATTCCTTTATGGAAACAGTATCTGTCTCCTACCTCTGCTCAATTAGCTTTTTATAAGCATGAGCATGTGTAGAGGGGAAACAGCAGTCAATCATTGGCTGTGATGTCAGTTGTCTCAGTCTTGATTGACTGCATGAAGGAAGGGGTCAGCTTACTCTGCCAGAATAGGGACAGTAATAATTCTTTCATACTGTATCTGGTTAGGAATGCAATGTAATAAAAAGCAAAATAAATCAGTTGAGGTTGGGGGCAGGTACTAATTGACCGGTTTTATGTTTTAAGGGTGCACATTCCCTTTAAAGTCCGTACACATGTGCGATTGCGGTACCAACACCAATTGACCCCACAATCACACATCTGTACATATTTTTAGATAGGTATGGGTTGTGGGTGGGATAAATAGTTTTAATTCAATTAAATTGTAAATAAGAAAATAGAACTCTAGTTCTCTGTTAATACTATCGCTGGGTGTTCCCGCTGCACTTTGTCTAAGTCATGTATTTATGTTTCCTGTAATACAATAAATAGAAAGTCACTCTGCCTGTTAGCTCTTGATTTCATTTCCTTTGACAGCATTGTTCCTAACGGTTTCCTTATCTTAAGCAGAATGTGTTCAGCATTTTATGCTCTTCGTAATGAAGTTGAGGCTCATTCTCCTTGAGGACAATCACATTTACTTAAGGACATGCCAAGTAAGCGGAAAGCTATGGGCAAGCCTGTAGCTTATGTCTCGTTCTGGAACCATTTGTTTCTGCATTCAACCATAATATATATTCAATGTCAGTCCCCTGAAAGACCTCCCTTTGGCCACCATTGATTTTCCTGTCAATCACAACACTTTCCCTTTAGCGGATATTTACTGCTAAGTCTAGGAAAACCTGATGATTTATTGGTACCTAGAGACTGGAACAGCAACACAACTGCAAGTCTGACTGTCCATTTCGAATCGCCCCAAAAAAAGGAATTCAGATGTGAGAAACTGGAAATATAGAAGATCACTGTATTATGAATGTAATTCATTGATAATTTACCTGCCTAATTAACAAATTATCAGGGAGATGTAATAAAGATCTTATAGTTTAAAATGGTGCTAATTTTGCCCCAAATAATCGGATGTTAGATTTCAAAAGGTAAATGACATCTGATTGGTTGGGGCAAAATTAGCACCATTTTAAACAATAAGAACTGTAATTACATCGCCCTGTATGACTTTTTTGAAGGACATATGATTCATTGCAGGTGCACTGTGAGGGTGTTATGACTCCACCAGGGGTTAACGAAGAACTTCAGCCTTCACCATAGGCAGTAGATTCCTGGCTGCAAGGGAACCACCAGGTCACAGCCCCATGAACTAATCCATTGATACAGAGAACATCTGGTGAGTAAACGGGAACAGGAGAAATAGACAGGAACCACAGAAAGGCTGGAGGTCAGTGCCGGTAGTAGGCTGCATACAACTGTAGTAATCAAGCAAAGACCAGGCTTTAAAGGGTAACTGTGGTCTCAAATTCTTCCAAACTAGTAAGAATTATATAAAAAGCCTTGCATCGTACCTTCAAAATAAAAAGTCACGTCTCTAGATAAAGTTTGTAAGAAGTTATTGCTGGAAAGGTTCCACATCTCTAGATAAAATTTGTGAGAAGTTATTGCTTGAACACTTTCTGTTTTCGGCCATGTGACCAGCTTGTAGTCATGTGACCAGCCTGTCTGCATTAATTTTTTCTCCCGGTACTTCCTGATTTCCTCAGCATTAAGTCTTAACTGAGCATGCTTCTTCCCCGGGGGAAATGGGTGAGGCAAAGGTCCGGTGATGTCACTCAACCTACTGGAATCAGTTTGAACACTCGCCCCAATGTAATGTCTCACAGGCTCCAGCCAGAGATATGATCTCGGCTCATTTTAAAGCAAATACTGCAGACTTTCATTTAATGCTCACTTGTTTTGAGACCACAGTTGCCCTTTAAGGACTGATAGCACGGTTCTAGCAATAAGGAAATTCTGCAGAAAACATCTGATTGCTGCAGATTAGATAATTGCACGTTTTATTAAGTATGCCCCATGATGTGCACAAATGGACTTGGTACAGAGAAGGATTGTAACAGGGGAGTTTACAGGAGGGTTGCACTGCAGGTGTATGAAGACATGAATGCAAATAATGCAAAGGTCACATTCAGATTAAATGGCACCTTACACTGCTTTTTTCCACTATGCTGCACAAATACGCAAAGTTGACCCCATATAAATTTCTCCCTTTAAATTCCTCATTTACCCCATTCACTCAGTTCCAGTTCTCACCACTCTACAGAAATATTCCACCAGCAATAAAAATGGAATCAATCACAATGACATATCCATCACCACCAGCAGCTTCATTGTAAAAATATCATTCAAAACTTACCATTTTCATCACAAAATGTCCTTACATGACTGCCATGATGTAAACCTGCCCCTCTATCCTTACAGAGACTCAAGGAACCAAAAGCCACATCATCACCTCTCTCCATAACAAAGAGCAGATTATTCAGTCTGTTTATACCTTTCGTTTACGTGTAAATAAATGTTCCTACAGCTGGCTCTGAATTACATGCAAATACATTCTAGTCTGATAAATAAAAGCCATTGTTTCATATTTTGTGAGAAACAAAAAGACCAGTGTCTGCAAATATCGACCTGTCCTTTTTAGTTATGGAACCTACAGTGGTATCATGTGACATGGTGCAAGCCATCTCTCAGCCCCCCGCATTATGGGCACAAAAACAGATTGAAGTAAAGGACACGTTGCCCTATTTATGGAAATGTATGAAAATCAGTTGCTGGATGACAGGATCCAATATAAATTATAATAAATAGAGGAACATAATAAACGGATAAAATGGAAATGATGCTGGGTATTTAAATTATTTTAATGGTCTATATTGGCATTACAAATGTCTTGAAGGAGGAAGGGATTATTATATATCTTTTACAAAGGATGAAGCAGAAATGACGATTCCTTCTATAGTTTTATATGTGAACAAATATCTCTCTCTGATATTTTAAGTTCCAAAAATTCGAATATCCAATATCAATCCAATATTCTGAATTTTTCAAATTTCCGATCGCAATTTTCAAGTAATCGATAGAAATTTTCAGATTTTCTAAAGGAATTTTTTTGATGCAACTTTTAGAAAATTTTCGATTTTGAAAAGTTTCGGGTTTTCAAAAATTTAAAAAAAAATGATACAGAAATAGCACTTTACTCCGGCACCAGATATTGTGAGAGCAATGGGTACAGGCTGAGAGAGCAGTTTCCACTAGCACCATTCAGAGCTGTGAATGCATTGCCCTACAAACAAGTAGCAGTGGGCAATGGCAACATACAGTCAGAGCAGCATGTATAGTCCCCATGCAGTGTGAGCACTATAAAGTCAAAGCAGGGAGTATTGATGTAATAAAAGATGAGCAGTAGGTAATAGCCACAGTAGAGGCTGACACCATGTAGTTAACACAGCGTGTACTGCTACCATAAATGTCACAGGCATGGGCTGATTTTACCCTAGTTTGGTGCTGGATTATTAGAATACTGAGGAAATAATTAGTATCCATTTACATAAGGCAAACCTTGGCACTAGAACTTTAGGAATAAAGGACCATATGTTCTAATTGCCTGTATTAAGAGAGGGCATCTTAGGCTGCGTACACACAGAGACTTTTTTTCCAGCAAGCATTTGCTACTAGCGAGTGCTCAGCTGGGACAAATGACTGTCGGTCACAGCAATATTTGCCATGGTCGACAGTTCTCGCGACCGATCGAGCAGTTCCATAGAGAGCTGCATGATCACCCGCGATATACCAACAGGTCTGATTCGTCCGAGAAAAACCAGCACAGATTTTTCATCCTGACCAACCAATACATGGAAGTATCGGTTAATTGGGCCAAAATACCTGCCTGTGTGTACCCAGCCTACAACTCTATAGAGACAGACAAGACTATTCACGGTTAGTTTCCCTTTAACTGACCATGTTAAGTCATCATTTTGAATCCAATGTAAACTGGAGCTGTTTTCCATTAATACAATTAATGAATATTTCTCGATTTCCAAATGAAAATATAGCGGTGAAATCCTACAGCAGCTGCAAGACAAAGACTCGGAAACCTCTATTTAGCGCTGATTGACTCTGAATAGACACGAACAGAAGAAAATGCTTCAACAGAGTTTTGTGAAAAAGACAAAAAAATTCAGAATTAGTAAGAAATAGAAAAATCTTCAGCAGCTGCTTTTTATCAAAAATAATCCGCAGGAGAGAAAAAAGCCGACAGCTGCGATTCCAACGCTGGAAGACAATTACATTATCACAGGGGGAGAATTAAAAAGAGAAATTTTTGGGATCAATGGTTGTTTTTTTTCATCAGGTCAAACGCTATGTTAAATACTGTGGGTATCATTAGCTAATAGGCTATCCATTATTTATGAGATAATCAGTTGTAACGCTGTCGCGAAATTAATTCAATAATTTCATTGTCTGTTTCATTTATAGAGCAGAGACAGCGTTTTTTTTAGTTTTTTTAAAAATCAAATGAGTTTTATTATAAAACAATTCTCAGTTGTGTGCTGTCTATGCTAATGCTGGGCTTAAATATGCATACAGGGCGATGCAATACTGAGGCTAGCACTGTATGTATCACAGGCAATGATATATATATATAATGGATAACAGACAACAACCTGGCTCCCCATTAAACAGCACATTGTATCCAAAATCCTTCTCCTACCATTTAAATCCCTTCGCTCTGCTGCTCCTTCTTATATTTCCTTTCTAGTGTCCCCATATGTTCCTGTCTGTACCCTCTGCTCATCGCAGAACCAGCTCCTGTACAGACCCCCCACTCACACTGCTTCCTCTCGCCTTAAACCTCTCTCTCATGGCTCCCATCCTCTGGAAATCTATTCCCCTCTCTCTACATTAAGAAGCCTCAATTAGCAGGTTTAAATCTAGCCTCACATCCTACCTATCCGGTAACCAGCACAGGATAACAGGATATGATATCTATATATGATAAATCTACCCTTACAACCTACCTATATGGTAACCAGCACAGTATATGGTATCTATATATCTATATATGATAAATCTACCCTTACATGCTACCTATCTGGTAACCAGCACAGTATATGATATCTATATATCTATATATGATAAATTTAGCCTTACATCCTACCTATCTGGTAACCAGCACAGTATATGATATCTATATATGATAACTACCCTTACATCCTACCTATCTGGTAACCAGCACAGTATATGGTTTATATATATCTATATGATAAAAATAGCCTTACATCCTACCTATCTGGTAACCAGCACAGCATATGGTATCTATATTCTATATGATAAATCTACCCTTACATCCTACTATCTGGTAACCAGCACAGTATATGTATCTATATATCTAATATGATAAATCTACCCTTACATCCTACCATATGGTAACCAGCACAGTATATGGTATCTATATATCTATATAAGATAAATCTACCTTAAATCCTACCTATCTGGTAACCAGCATAGTATATGGTATCTATATATCTATATATGATAAATCTACTACATCCTACTATCTGGTAACCAGACAGTATATGGTATCTATATATCTATATATGATAAATCTACCCTTACATCCTACCTATCCGGTAACCAGCACAGTATATGGTATATTATATATCTATATATGAAAAATCTAGCCTACAATCTACCTATCTGGTAACCAGCACAGTATATGGTATCTATATATCTATATATGATAAATCTACCCTTACATCCTACCTATCTGGAACCAGTACAGTATATGGTTCTATAATATCTATATATGAAAAATCTAGCCTTACATCTACCTATCTGGTAACCAGCACAGTATATGGTATCTATATATCTATATATGATAAATCTACCCTTACATCCTACTATCTGGTAACCAGCACAGGATATGATATCTATATATCTATGTATGATAAATCTACCCTTACATCCTACCTATCTGTAACCAGCACAGTATAGTGTATCTATATATATGTATGATAATTCTACCTTACATCCTACCTATCTGGTAACCAGCAGTATATGGTATCTATATATCTATGTATGATAAATCTACCCTTACATCCTACCTATCTTGTAACCAGCACAGTATATGGATCTATATATCTATTATGATAAATCTATCCTTCATCCTACCTATCCGGAACCAGCACAGTAATGGTATTATCTATCTATATATCTATCTATATAATGATAATAAATCTATATTACATCACCTATCTGGTACCAGCACAGATATGGTATCTGAATATCTATATATGATAAAATCTACCTTACATCCTACCTATCTGGTAACCAGCACAGTGTATGGTATCTATATATGATAAATCTATCCTTACATCCTACCTATCTGGTAACCAGCACAGATATGGTATATCTATATATCTAATATGATAAATCTAGCCTTACATCCTACCTATCTGGTAACCAGCACAGCATATGGTATCTATATATATATAGATAGGTAAAATCTAGCTTCCCTACCTATCTGGAACCAGCAAGTCATATGGTATCTATATATCTTATATGATAAATCTACCCTTACATCCTACCTATCTGGTAACCAGCACAGTATATGGTATCTATATATCTATATATGATAAATCTCCCTTACATCCTACCTATATGGTAACCAGCACAGTATATGGTATATATATCTATATAGATAAATCTACCCTTACAATCCTACCTATCTGGTAACCAGCAAGTATATGGTATCTTATATCTATATATGATAAATCTACCTTACATCCTACCTATCTGGTAACCAGCACAGTATATGGTATCTATATATCTATATATGATAAATCTACCCTTACATCCTACCTATCCGGTAACCAGCACAGTATATGGGATCTATATATCTATATATGATAAAATCTAGCCTTACATTCTACCTATCTGGTAACCAGCACAGTATATGGTATCTATATATCTATATATGAAAATCTACCTTACATCCTACCTATCTGGTAACCAGACAGTATATGGTATCTATATATCTATATATGAAAATCTAGCCTTACATCTACCTATCTGGTAACCAGCACAGTATATGGTATCTATATATCTATATATGATAAATCTACCCTACACCTACCTATCTGGTAACCAGACAGGATATGAATCTATAATCATGTATAAAATCTACCCTTACATCCTACCTATTGTGTAACCAGCAGTATATGGTATCTATATATCTATTATGATAATCTACCCTTACATCCTACCTATCTGGTAACCAGCACAGTATATGGTATCTATATATCTATTATGATAAATCTACCCTTACATCCTACCTATGGTAACCAGCACAGTATATGGTATCTATATATCTATATATGATAAATCTACCTTACATCCTACCTATCGGTAACCAGCACAGTATATGGTATGATATCTATATATCTATATATATGAATAAATCTATCTTACATCCTACATGGATACCAGCACAGATATGGTATATATATCTATATATGATAAATCTACCTACATCCTACTATCTGGTAACCAGCACAGTTATGGTATCTATATATGATAAATCTATCCTTACATCCTACCTATCTGGTAACCAGCACAGTATATGGTATCTATATATCTATATAGATAAATCTAGCCTACAATCTACCTATCTGGTAACCAGCACAGTATATGTTATCTATATATCTATATAGATAAATCTACCCTTACTCCTACCTATCTGGTAACCAGCACAGTTATGGTATCTATATTTATGATAAATCTAGCCTCTTAACATCCTACCTATCTGGTAACCAGCACAGTATATGGTATCTATATATCTATATATGATAAATCTACCCTTACATCCTACCTATCTGGTAACCAGCACAGTATATGGTATCTATATATCTATATATGATAAATCTACCCTTACATCCTACCTATATGGTAACCAGCACAGTATATGGTATCTATATATCTATATAAGATAAATCTACCCTTAAATCCTACCTATCTGGTAACCAGCATAGTATATGGTATCTATATATCTATATATGATAAATCTACCTTTACATCCTACCTATCTGGTAACCAGTACAGTATATGGTATCTATATATCTATATATGATAAATCTACCCTTACATCCTACCTATCCGGTAACCAGCACAGTATATGGTATCTATATATCTATATATGAAAAATCTAGCCTTACATTCTACCTATCTGGTAACCAGCACAGTATATGGTATCTATATATCTATATATGATAAATCTACCCTTACATCCTACCTATCTGGTAACCAGCACAGGATATGATATCTATATATCTATGTATGATAAATCTACCCTTACATCCTACCTATCTTGTAACCAGCACAGTATATGGTATCTATATATCTATGTATGATAATTCTACCCTTACATCCTACCTATCTGGTAACCAGCACAGTATATGGTATCTATATATCTATGTATGATAAATCTACCCTTACATCCTACCTATCTTGTAACCAGCAC
This sequence comes from Hymenochirus boettgeri, assembly GCA_019447015.1. Lineage (NCBI taxonomy): Eukaryota > Metazoa > Chordata > Amphibia > Anura > Pipidae > Hymenochirus > Hymenochirus boettgeri. Next base: position 368,014,081 of record CM033469.1, on the reverse strand, counting down.
AGTATATGGTATCTATATATCTATATATGATAAATCTATCCTTACATCCTACCTATCCGGTAACCAGCACAGTATATGGTATCTATCTATCTATCTATCTATCTATATATATGATAATAAATCTATCATTACATCCTACCTATCTGGTAGCCAGCACAGCATATGGTATCTGAATATCTATATATGATAAATCTACCGTTACATCCTACCTATCTGGTAACCAGCACAGTGTATGGTATCTATATATGATAAATCTATCCTTACATCCTACCTATCTGGTAACCAGCACCAGGGATATGGTATATCTATATATCTAATATGATAAATCTACCCTTACATCCTACCTATCTGGTAACCAGCACAGTATATGTTATCTATATCTATATATGATAAATCTACCTTACATCCTACCTATCTGGTAACCAGCACAGTATATGGTATATATATATGATAAATCTGCCTTACATCCTATATCTGGTAACCAGCACAGTATATGTATCTATATATCTATATATGATAAATCTACCCTTACATCCTACCTATCTGGTAACCAGCACAGTAATGGTATCTATATATGATAATCTAGCCTTACATCCTACCTATCTGGTAACCAGCACAGTATATGGTATCTATATATTATATATGATAAATCTACCCTTACATCCTACCTATCTGGTAACCAGCACAGGATATGATATCTATATATCTATATATGATAAATCTAGCTTACATCCTACCTATCTGGTAACCAGCACAGTATATGGTATCTATATATCTATATATGATAAATCTACCTTACATCTACCTATCTGGTAACCAGCACGTATATGGTATCTATATATCTATATATGATAAACTACCTACATCCTACCTATCTGGTAACCAGCAAGTATATGGTATCTTATATCTATATATGATAAATCTAGCCTTACATCCTACCTATTGGTAACCAGCACAGTATATGGTATCTATATATCTATATATGATAAATCTACCCTTACATCCTACCTATCTTGTAACCAGCACAGGATATGATATCATATATCTATATATGATAAATTACCCTTACATCCTACTATCCTGGTAACCAGCACAGTATATGGTATCTATATATCTATATATGATAATCTACCCTTACATCCTACCTATCGGTAACCAGCACAGTATATGGTATCTATATATCTATATATGATAAATCTACCCTTACACCTACCTATCGGTAACCAGACAGTATATGGTATCTATATATCTATATATGATAAATCTACCCTTACACTACCTATCTGGTAACCAGCACAGTATATGATATCTATATATCTATATATGATAAATCTACCCTACATCTACCTATCGGTAACCAGCACAGTATATGGATATATAATCTATATATGATATATCTACCTTACATCCTACCTATCCGGTAACCAGCACAGTATATGGTATCTATATATCATATATGATAAATCTATCCTACATCCTACCATCCGGTACCAGCACAGTATATGGTATCTATATATCTATAAGATAAATCTAGCCTTACATCCTACCTATCTGGTAACCAGCACAGTATATGTTATCTATATATCTATATATGATAAATCTACCCTTACATCCTACCTATCTGGTAACCGCACAGTATATGGTATCTATATATGATAAATCTAGCCTTACATCCTACCTTCTGGTAACCAGCACAGTATATGTTATCTATAATCTAATATGATAAATCTACCCTTACATCCTACCTATCTGGTAACCAGCACGTATATGGTATCTATATATGATAAATCTAGCCTTACATCCTACCTATCTGGTAACCACACAGTATAGGTATCTATATATCTATATATGATAAATCTACCCTTACATCCTACCTATCTTGTAACCAGCACGGATATGTATCTATATATCTATATATGATAAATCTAGCCTTACTCCTACCTATCTGGTAACCACACAGTATATGTATCTATATATCTATATATGATAATATCTAGCCTTACATCCTACCTATCTGGTAACCAGCACGTATATGGTCTATATATCTATATATGATAAATCTAGCCTTACATCCTACCTATCTGGTAACCAGCACAGTATATGGTATCTATATATCTATATATGATAAATCTACCTTACTCCTACCTATCTGGTAACCAGCACAGTAATGGTATTATATATTATATATGATAAATCTACCCTTACATCCTACCTATCTGTAACCAGCACAGGATATGATTCTATATATCATATATGATAAATCTACCCTTACATCCTACCTATCTGGTAACCAGCACAGTATATGGTATCTATATATCTATATATGATAAATCTACCCTTACATCCTACCTATCCGGTAACCAGCACAGTATATGGTATCTATATATCTATATATGATAAATCTACCCTTACATCCTACCTATCCGTAACCAGCACAGTATATGGTATCTATATACTATATATGATAAATCTACCTTACATCCTACCTATCCGGTAACCAGCACAGTATATGATATCTATATATCTATATATGATAATCTACCCTTACATCCTACCTATCGGTAACCAGCACAGTATATGATATCTATATATCTATATATGATATATCTAGCCTTACATCCTACCTATCGGTACCAGCACAGTATATGGTATCTATATATCTATATAGATAATCATCCTTACATCCTACCTATCGGTAACCAGCACGTATAGGATATCTATATATCTATATATGATAAATCTAGCCTTACATCCTACCTATCTGGTAACCAGTACAGTATATGGTATCTATATATCTATATATGATAAATCTAGCAGTTACAGCACAGATCAGTATCATAGCATAGAGCATTATTGGGCTCTACAGGCAATTTAAAGGATGAGTTTTCTGTACATTTCTTGTAAACATCCTTCCAGGCATCACTTAGCAGATAAATCACATCTTTCTCAATAAAGCGCTCTCCACAGTAAAGTTAAATTAAGGTAATATAGCAGCTATACTGCAACATTTAAAGGGTATATCCACTATTTATTTTAACTTTGTGTTATTTAGTACAACAGAAGAATGGGGGGGCGGGGGTAAATGAGCTATGTCTTACCTCCCGTTCTTCAGTAAAACCACAAGGAGAGAAGATAGAACTTACCCGTGAACGGTCCAAACTCCACTGACAGACTCCAAAGCCACTGACAGACTCTTGACGCATCCCCCGTCCCTTGCATTGTGCGCACATGGGCAACACAGTGCCAAGGAAGCGTGGATGCATCAGGTGAGAAGCCGGCACTGGACAGTTCATGGGTAAGCTCTGCCTTCTCCTGCAAGTTTTACTGAAGAACAAGAAGTAAGACATAGCTCATTTACCTCCGGATCCTCGGTTAAACTGAACAACACAAAGTTAAAAAAAATGGTGGACATACCTTTTAAAGTAAAGTAAAAGACGAAAAACTATCCAGTAACCTCTTACCAGAAAGTAAGTATCAGCTGCTGCCATATGGTCAATATGGACAGGGGGAGCTGGACAGTGGAACTGCTGACTCGGGTTCTTTCTCAGCTCATCTGCCCTTTAAAGTAATTATAGTTCAAAGTCTGCATGAACAGTGTATCAACAGATGGTGATCAGTTTGTACATTGAATGCTAGATACAATGTTCTCTTAATTTGGCAAAGTTCAGCAAAAGCACAGGATAAAATGGGGTAACTAAAAATATTTCTGGAGAGTTAAAGAAAAACAAAGCTAAAATTTTAATGACCCTGGATGAATTCTGTAACTCTATGTGGTTGATTAAGCAACGTAGTTCAACTTATAGCTGATAAGTAGAGATGGGATCTGAGTCCGAGACGTTTCTGAAATCCGAACTTTTCATCCGAAACCAGGCAGATTGTTCGGATTTCGGGACTTCAGAGTGCATTTTTGAGGGTTACCTAATATACAAGGTTATTTTCAGTAACCCTCGAAAATAACCTTTAACATTCGATAACCCTTGAAAATACAATAGAAAACTCGAAAGAAGTTTCTGATCATATTTTATGGGGTTATCTAACATTAGTTAGTTTCAAGGGTTACCAAAAATAACCTTGTACATTAGGTAACCCTTGAAAATGCCTTCCGAACCCTCGAAAGTATGTTCCGTTTTCGGATCTTCGGGATTTTCCCGAGATCTGTAAATCCGAAAACGGAATGTTTCACCCCTCCCTGAGAAGTTCACATAGTTGCGCACGATTTACAATTGGTTAGCGTGACTTGAAACCTTAGCATGCAGCGGCTGCGCGAGTATCGCAAGAGACACTAGCAGAGTAGCTGCTGCAAGCTATTCACCAGTGAGTAAATTGGAGTGATTTTTGATTTATAGGCTCCAGGGTTTTTATGCCTAGAGGCTTCTGGTATGTAAATCCAGACATGGCAACAATAGAGCCAAAAAGGGACATGAGTCATCGTTCTAATAAATACAAAACATACACCACGGTACTGGAACTGGATTGGCCCCCTAAGTGAGTAGAAAACTTCTGGTGGACCCAGGAGATCGTTACAAAGTAGAAAGCAGAGAAGAGTCAGGAAAAGGCCTTGCAATCAGAATAATTATTGTAATATCACATTGATTTTAATCTGCCTAGAGTTATTAACTAATAATTAATGAACTGAATGGACAGTCGCATTACTAAATATTCAGTTTACACAACATCCTCTTCACAAAGACGTTGTTTATTATTAATAGAACATAGACCTATACGTGATCTATTTTTGATTCCCATGGAACAATGTTTTCAGGATTCAGCATCTCACAAAGGGTATTTGATATGAAACATCAAAAATTAGAACAGGTCTGCAGGCAGCAGGAAGTGATGACTGTTCTCTATGAAAGGTCCAGTAAAGTACAATTGCTCATGAAAGAATCTGGGCCACTTTAGATATGGAATCGAATGGAAGTGCATGTTTGATTGGCATTTCTGGCTATGTAAAATTGATGGGCTACTTTTTCTAGCTTTCTTACCACCAGTGTGTCAGATAAATATGGCTTAGTACAATCTTGGTATCCATGTTTTCCACCAGAATGCACATTATCTGCTTATTTTTGCCCTTATTTTTACTGTAAACAATACCGTAAACTTGTTCTGTGGCATCTTTAATCACATGAAAATCATGTGTAGTGGGTGTCTTTTATTGGAAAGTGAATCAATAAGTTAATACAGAAATTTAATAGATTGTGATGGTCCTAGTAGGGTAATATATACCGAATATATCTTACCCTAGTGGCCAAAAGGGCTTTTTGCTTCTTTTTGCCCCTCTCTCCCTAAGCTTTCTAGCTGCCATTTCTACTGTACGCCCAAGTCCTACCCCATAGAGCCATGAATATGTATCTTGCACTGACGAGATCTAACAAGATCGAAACATGTCATGTCTGTAGGTCAGATGATTGGCTCTATATATTAGGCTATATTGCATGTTATTAGCCAGCGGTTCTGGACACATGCATTAGCATGTTTTGCATATCTCTGCCCCTTACTCTGGGAAACATGGGAGTAAGAAATTACTTCTTGTTTCTTAGGCTTTGTGGGCAATGCTATTCATATAGCATGAGACTGCAGGATACCTTCTGTTATAAGGAGGTGTTTCTCTGCTTTTATGCTCAGTGAAGGGCTTTTTGCTTCTTTTGGCCCCTGTCTCCCTAAGCTTTCTAGCTGCCTTTTCTAGTGGAAGATAGTAAGTTGTGTTGTTATGGTCAAATTATCCAGCCTTTTCACTAGCCACCAAAATTGGAAAAGTAGGAAGGGAACACAACGCAGATTTAGTGTCTGCAAACTCTTTCTTCCTTCCACCCAACTCTCCAATTAGAACTTAGAGTGGGTGAGGAGTGAACAATTCAATGGAGGAGACAGGGAAAGCAGGTACATACTGTATATCATGTCAATGCTGGCAGCTGAAAGGGTTAAAGATAATACTGTGCTGGCACTGAAGCTGGACACACCCTGGAAATTTCTGGCACTGAAATTATAAATGCCAATACTCTTGAAAAATCTGATGGCACTGAAAGAGTTAAACATTTCAGATCTCACCAAATTTCCCTGTTCTGCCCTACCCGACTGGAAACAATTTCTGTGGAGAACACTGGTGCCACATACCGCACATCCACTGAAACCTATCCTGTCCTTCCAATCAGAATTTCATTGGTGGCCAGTGTCGCTGCTTTAATGCAAAAGTATGTATACACGCCCGCCTCACCTGGTACAGTGTGCGCCTCCCACTATAAAGAACAGCAGCAGTGACAGTGTCAGAAGGAAGAAACTCAACTGTAGTTTGACAGGCCAAGTTGTTTTTTTGTTGTTTTTTTTTGGGGGGGTGCACATAGGTGAGAGGGCGCCTAGGGAACTAAAATGGCTAGAAACAACCCTGCCTTTTGGCATAAGGTAAGTGACCCCTGCCCATCCCCAACCGACAAAATATTTCTTTAAAAAATCCTTAGATCATTACTTACAGAGCCTTCTCTCCCGTGGCATCTTCAATGACGTCAGCCGCATGAATGCGAAAGCATCGGGAAGCAAGTGGCAGGCTGCTTGCAGAGGGATTGTCAGAAGGAGGCCGATTGCAAAGAACACAAGGAACAAGAAGACAAGTCCTCTTCTCCACTGGGGGGGCTCTGGGAATGGGGTCCATTTAAAAGGCAACTAATGCCTTAAAACAATAAAGATTCGGGAGGATGGTACCTATCTATTGTTAAAGATTGCCTTCTGAGTCTGTATTGTTTTGAGGCTTTAGATGCCCTTTAAATGGACAGAAGAATTCCCATACAGTAGTCCCATACAGTAATAGCCGTACTGGATTTGGCAATTACTGTATGGGACTACTGTATGGGAATTCTGCTGTCCATTTAAAGGGCAACTAAAGCCTCAGAACAATACAGAATCAGAAGGCAGTAGTGGTCATAGTTCTACCCTCGACTTATACTTGAGTCAATCAGTTTTTACTACATTTTCAGGTAAAAATGGGTACCTCAGCCCAGGGCCCTATCTTGGCAGATGAAAACTGTATGTGCTGTAGCTCCTCAATTAAATAACAATGAGAGGTAGGAATAATCATTCCTACCTCCCTGCCCCAGGTACTTTTTTTTGTAAAAAGTAAATTTTCAGAATAGTTGTCCAAAAGCTTAACTATTAAAAAGCATGCATAAATTAAGTAATAAACCAACTACGAGTATTCTGGAGAATTCGCCTCTTTTATGTTACAGGTTTCTAGCTTACGTTGCTCCTTATCGTCTATTGCAGTGGCAGAACTGTCAAGTAACTACTGGCTGAACTGCCCATGACCTCTCTGCAATCAAGTGCTATCTGCTAATTAGGAATTATAGAATTCATTTAGCTTTATTTCCCCTTTAATATAAGTTCTATATGTAGGGAACACAAAGAAAATTAAACAAGCCTTTTGTACATAATCGAAATTTACATGCTCATTTCATTTTATTAAAGGGACATTATACTGAATAAAAGACTTTGCCTCATCTTAATCTATAATCAAACACATGTAAGTAGCACTTACTCTGATTTGCATGTGTTGCTGCATGCCTTCAGTTCAGCACACATTTTGTTTAGGAGCAGTTTCCCCCTCCCTCTTTTAACCAGTCCCACTTCCATCCGACCTGACTTTTTTCCCCAAAAACCAACTGTCAAGCCTGCACACAGCATAGAGCATTCCAACTGTCACAACTCTGTCACCATTCTAGCTACAGTAAAACTACTCACAGAAGAATAGTTTTTGAGAGCAAGGAACTTGATTGACAGTTGAAATTTAAGAAGTTTTAGATTGGATATCTAAAGAAATAGGGGGCAGATCAACAAAAAAATTATACAGTTGTGGTTGGGAAGAATTATAGTTTCCAGTTATGGTCAATTTAAAATAACCTATTTTTCGGTATAGATGCCCTTTAAATACAATTTTTTTAAAAAAAAAGGAATTTATCCAAAAATATAGAAATGTGAATTTTCCGTAATTTTTTGAATATGAGTTTCCAATAAACTGAATCCTCTTGTAGATGGTAAATGCTAGGCTAGCCACACTCTCAGGGGCTCGGCCAATCTCACAGGGGGGGCCCTGCAGTTACACCCCTACCCTCTTGCAAAGCATCTTTTTAACCTGCTCTTACTTTCATGGCAAGATTTACCCCTAAACCAACGTATATCTATACATATTGTACAAAATGATCAGGCAAATGAAACCTTCTCCCCCTCAGAGTTTGGTAATTAAACTTAAGGTACAGTAATTAAAGTGAGTTTTATTAGGTCTGCACAGCAGTTATTGCCTGTTCTTGTAGCAATTGCATTTGAAGGAGTAATCAAGACTAGGGAGCAATAAAAAAACAATGTGCTCATTAACTCTTGCACAAAAAAATGGAAGATATCTTGACCCTTTAAAGAACCCGAATAGCCCAGTTCTGCTGCATAATTAACACAGCGCACAGTCTTATGTAATGGCCTGGCATGTCAGACAAGACAGAACACAATTAACAAACTTTGTGAATTATCCAGCTCTGCCGTTTATGTCAGCTCTAAGCGCGTTACGGGAGGCTCCATTACATTTACGAATGATGAAAACACATTTTTAAAGTTGATAAGTCGACAGAGCAAGATGGAGACAAGGAATGGTTTTATTTCTAAGCCCCTAATCAACACACCATTGTTTGGGGACATTTTCACTCGACTGAGAGGTTTTGCTTTACGAATTACTGGGATTTAGATCTGCGTGAGGAAGAGAGAAGTGTATCTCTCGAAAGATTGTCTAAGAATGAACTGTAAGTGTGTTATAAGGTATCACCTTATCCTACATCTTTTTGCTACTGAACTAACATGGCTACAACCATTTAATTTGATTGGATGGGGATCTGTGTGTTGGTATTTTCCTGCGTGGTTTCTAAATTAACTACTGGACGTTTAACCATTACAAGTCAACATTTTGAGGTTTCAATTTGAAATTTGGTCTCAACTGTCGAACTTCTGCATTGAGGTCTGGGTGTGTTTTATGGACCCTTTGAAGGGAACAACCATAGTGGGTGCATCATTTTAATTTGACCCACACAAGGGTTGGTTTATGTTCAACTTGTTTTACATTTTGATTGACTTGCTTGATAAGCAATGACTGATGACCAAGATTTATTGGACAACAGAACCACGTGTGGTAATTAAACTGGATTTGTTTACTGATTTTTTGGTATAATAATAAAATCATTTTTAAAAAAGCATTAGTAAGGCTTTTTTTTAAAATTATTTTATTATTATACCAAAAAAAAGGCAAGGATATGATGGTTTGTTACTATAGTTTAAACACGATGCATACCTCCCAACTCAGGGGACCAGATGCTTTGGCTGTGGCATATTTAAGCTCTTCTTTGCCCCACTTCTGGCAAGTGTTTCCCCAAGCCATCTGCAGTAAGACTGACGGCTGTTTAAACGCTATTATCTATTTAATTACTGAATAGAAGGTACGACTACTTGTTCCTATCACATAAACATTAACTAGATTGTAAGCTCTACGGGGCAGGGACCTCCTTACCTATTGTGGCTAAGCTCTAGCACTTCTATTTATATAATTTATATATTTATGTACTGAACTATCTATGTATTTATCCCCTTGTGTGACTTTATTGTATTTTGTTACTGTACAGCGCTGCGTCCCCAAGTGGCGCTTAATAAATAAACTATACATACATACATATACACAGTTTTCTTTAAGGGGACATTTTAGTAAGTGATTCCCTGTATATTATAAATAATACTGTACTGTTTTTATTTTATCCATACCACCTAATGAACCTCAGTCCATGTTTAATATTCTCATTATAAAGGGCATGTCCACCCTAAAACAAAAACTGATCACTTGTCAATTTCCTGACCCTAATTCCAACCAATATATTCAGCACATTATTAGATGCATTACTAACCAGGGGTCATATTTATAAACTTGCGGTATCGCTAGTTAATTTACAATCAAGCATTCGGTAATTACTAAATGTTCGATCGTAGAATACCATGCGGTAGTAAACTACCACAATGGTATTCTATGGGGATCGTAAATCTATGATCGGTATCATAAATTTACGATTGTTAAACCGATCGTTAATCTCCAATCGGTTTAACAAACGTAAATGTTCGATACGATTGTTAAAGTCGCGGTATCGCTAAAAAGCGATACCGCGGCTTTCTAAATATGGCCCCAGATGCTTAAGGATCATTATTGCCCCCATTCTGGCAGAGTAAGCTGTCTCCTCCCCCAAGCAGTCAATTAAGGCTGTGACTGCTGACATCACAGCCAATGATTGGCTTCTCTTTCCCCTGCTGACTCCCTCTGCACATGCTCAAGTTTCTACAAGCTCGTTGAGCAGGGAGAGGAGACAGAGATTGGGAGAACGGGATAATATAAATAAATATATGGTTAGAAATTGATGCTATAAAGTGCTAAAAATAGCAGTTTGGGTATGGGGCAAATAAATAACAAGTGAACAATTTTTTTTAAGCGACATGCCCTTTAATCAGAGTCATTTTGACAAACCATCTTACAGTGTTACACCCCATATCTATTTTTCAAACAATTAACTGTTATGTAGACAGTGTTATGTAGACCAGACCTATGTAACATCCTCATGTTTACAGGCAGCAAGACTTTGTTTCCAGTTACACATCAATGTCAATGTCAACTCTGACAACCCAGGCCCCTATTCACTTTGGAAGACAGCAGAGACACTCTTCTTCTGGTCTATTAAGATTCCAGGCGCATTCATCCAATGTTATTTAATTAGGACACTTTCCCTTTACTGAAAGTACCTACTGCTTTGTCTGTACCAGATGTCCTTGTAGTTATTAGCAGAAGGAAAATATTTATACAGCATCATTCTTGAACACTTGAAATGTAAATAAAGAAAAAGATTTCAAACTAAAAAATGAGATTCCGTTTATAACACCGTTCCTCGTGGTTTTCAGAATACATTGTCTCATTGGGGTTTAGAGCCAAGTTATAGTGAGACTGCAATGACATCTCTCTCTTGGAAACAGCCATATCCAGATCCTTCCTCAATATACAAACGGGGAGATTCAAAAAAAGTTCTTATTGTCAAAAATGGTGCTAATTTTGCCCCAACCAATCAGATATTATTTAACATTTGAAAGCTAACATCTGATTGGTAGGGGCAAAATTAGCACCATTTTTGACAATAAGAACTTTTTTTGAATAACCCTGAAACTGTATCGTAATGCTGGGAACAAAAGAGAGGATTTTGATTGGCTAGCAGCTTGATAAATGCTACATACACTAGCGATTGTAGTTGGGATTTTGGTCGGTAGATAATTAGCATTCTCTATAATACAAGTAGCTGTGGTGTACAGACCGCCCTCTATAGCGACTCCAGCCGCATTCCTCTCTGACTTTGAATTGAAACTGACTTCTATCATGTCCGCTCGCAACCTCTTGATCCCATGCCCTCTGTATTACTGAAGCACTGTAATCACGTGCTTACCCCTATACTCACCCACATATTCAATGCCTCCCTTACATCTGGAATATTCCCTTCCATCTTTAAGCATGCCCATGTTAAGCCCATACATAAAAAGCCCTCACTAGACTCCTTTTGTTTAGCAAATTATCGCTTGGTCTCTCTCTTACCGATAGCCTCTAAACTGCTAGAACGATTAGTCTTCTCCCATATCGCTAACTACCTTCATGCTCATAACCTATTGGATCCTTTGCAATCTGGATTCTGACCTCCGTATTCCACCGAGATGGCTCTGTGTAAGGTTGCGAATGATCTGAAGGCTGCAAAGGCCAATGTTCACTTTTCTATTCTTCCTCCTTGACCTCTCCTCTGCTTTCAACACAGTCTATCATTCCCTCCTAATGTAGATGCTTCACTCTTTGGGCATTTGGAATGAAGTGGCATCCTGGTTTCTATCCTATCTCTTTGACCGAACTTACTCTGTATCTTATGCTAGCAATACCTCTTCTCTGGTTCCTCTTAGTGTGGGGATCCCGCAGGGGTCGGTTCTTGGACCCTTATTGTTCTCCCTCTACACTATCTCCTTGGGAGATATTATTAGCTCTTTTGGTTTCAAGAATCTTTTATATGCAGACGATACACAAATCTACCATATTACCTATGTTGCGAAAACCTACTGGTTTTTCCTTCGCAATATAGCCCAAATTCGAAGGTTCCTTTCTCTCCCGACTACCGCTATGCTAATGCATGCTCTCATCCTATCATGCCTGGAGTATTGCAACCTACTACTTACTGGTCTTCCTGCTTCCCACCTCTCTCCCCTTCAGTCTATACTTAACTCCGTATATACTTAACACACGTATTGTTTTGCTCTCTAATAAACCGGATCCCAAATCTCCTCTGTACCGGACAACAACTTGGCTCCCCATTAAACAGCGCATCACATAAAAAATCCTTTTCCTAGCATTTAAATCCATTCACTCTGCTGCTCCTCCATATATTTCCTCTCTATTCTCCCCATATGTTCCTGCCCGCTCATCGCAGAACCAGCTCCTGTAGAGACCCCCCACTCACACTGCTTCTTCTCGCCATAAACCTCTCTCTTGTGGCTCCCATCCTCTGGAATTCTATCCCCCTCTCTCTACATCAAGAAACCTCAATTATCAGGTTTAAATCTAGCCTTACATCCTACCTATCTGGTAACCAGCACAGTAGATGGTATCTATATACCTATATATGATAAATCTACCCTTACATCCTACCTATCTGGTAACCAGCACAGTATATGGTATCTATATATCTATATATGATAAATCTACCCTTACATCCTACCTATATGGTAACCAGCACAGTATATGGTATCTATATATCTATATATGATAAATCTACCCTTACATCCTACCTATCCGGTAACCAGCACAGTATATGGTATCTATATACCTATAGATGATAAATCTAGCCTTACATCCTAACTATCTGGTAACCAGCACAGTATATGGTATCTATATATCTATATATGATAAATCTATCCTTACATCCTAACTATTTGGTAACCAGTACAGTATATGGTATCTATATATCTATATATTATAAATCTAGCCTTACATCCTACCTATCTGGTAACCAGCACAGTATATAGTATCTATATATCTATATATGATAAATTTAGCCTTACATCCTACCTATCTGGTAACCAGCACAGTATATGGTATCTATTCAATTACGATCTTACTAAACTGCGCCTCATTTTTACCAACTAAACCTGGTCCTTGTCCCATGTCTTTCTCCCTTCCTGTTTACAATACCACCCCCATTTTCCTTTTCCCCATCCACCGCTGCTGCCTAGGGGTAATTATTGACTCCCTCTCTCCTCTTCTATCTAACCACATTAACTCAGTTGTGAAAACATCCGGTTGCTATGCTTATGCTTGCTCCTCATCTCTATCAAGCCTGGTATATTGCAACCTACTACTTATCTGGTCTTCCTGCTTCCACCTCTCATCCCTTCAGTCTATACTTAAAGGGTATCTCCACTGCTAAAAGTCCCCTGGTTGTAAGGATAAGCTTATGTGGATGGTGGAAATGACCTGCATATCCAGTTGTCTTTTGAAGCGTAGTTTAGAAGAATCTAATGAGTTTGTCCCGAAACGCTGTGGTGGTGCAGGTCCGGCCCACTTTCATCATTGAGCTGCCCTTGCAATGTAAAATGGTCTGACGCGTGTTGTCATTTAGTGCATTGCGCAGAATGGTGAGAGATATCCGGCGGACTGCTGTCTTGTCGAACCAAACACACACACACACACACAACACACACACACACACCACACAACGACAACACACCACACACACGACACACAAACACCACACCACAACAACACACACAACACACACTACACACACACCCACAACACACAGCACACACACACCCACACACTGCACACACCACAACAAACCCACCCACACCCCCCCCCCCCCCCCCCCACCCCCACACACCCCCCCCCCCACCCCCACCCACACCCCCCCCCCCCCCCCCCCCCGAGTGACCCTGCCACTTTCCCATGTGCTGCAATCAAACAAAGGAATTCTTTGTAAAAAAAGTTAAGGGGGGAGGTTTGGGGTGGGTCTTTAAATACTTTAAAATAACAAAAAAAAAGGCTTGTTTTTCCTC